>PVHY01019561.1:0-27158 GCA_004024945.1 Uropsilus gracilis | reverse complement strand
TTTTTTTTTTTTTTTTGAGACGAGGTCTCGCTATTTTTGCCCATGGAACTGCAGGCTCTTGTTGCCCGGGGTACCACAAACTCAATCCCCAGCCTCAGCTCCCCAGGTAGCTGGGATTACAGGTGCACGCCACCACACCCAGCTATTTTTTTGGAACTAGGTCTCGCTACGGGCCCCAGGCGGGACTTGAACCGCGATCCCTAGCCCCGGCCACTTCATAGGCTGAAGCTTACAGGCACGAGCCACCGTGCCCGGCCCTTGACTTTTCTTCATGGATTTTTGTTTATCTTTCCCATGTCCCATTTAGTAGCAAAACCATTTGGTTTCTGTCTTTTTCTTCTTGACTTGTTTCTGCTAATATGAATTCTTCTAAGTCTATCCATGTTATCAAAAAATCATCCAATTTGTCATTTTTAATTAATGAGTAATATTCCATTGAGTATATATACCACATTTTTTTTCCAGTCATCTGTTTTCAGACATTTCAGTTGCTTCCACGTCCTTGCAATTATCATGCTGATTTTTTAAATTAAGTTTTGAATTTGAATTTTAAATTAAATTTTAATGTAGAAGTTAATTTTTAAAACTTCAAGTTTGGCAGCTCTCTCACCCAACTGTGACTATGCAGGTGCCTCTCTTTTTCTTTCTCCTTTTCCTAATAAATGTTTTACATTAAAAAAAATTCAAGTTTATAAAGGATGATAAGACATTAATGTTCAGTAAATTTGTTATAATAGGGCAAAGTGTGGGTTACCCCAAGAACCTGCAAGCCTGCTCGCTCTCTCATTAGTTTCTGCCATCCACTCCATCAAGACAAAACATAATCTATTTTGTAAGACTTTCAACAGAAGATTAACTGTGATTAAATTAGCGTGCAATAAAGAAAAGTGAAAAAAATGTGGTGAAAACAATTTCCAATTAAACATCCAAAATAACCTTTCCCCTTTTGGGTAAATGCTTTGGGTTGACCCAAAGCAGCACTACTGAGGCCCATAAGTTTGCCAAAAATCTAAGGCACTTTCTGGTGATGCTTGGAAGCGGAAGATAATCAGTTCCTCACATTATCTCCTGGTTCCCAACATGGTTGGGACTATAGGAAAGGGGCAGAAAGGAACAGGCAAGTCTGGAAGGAAAAGAGCAAAATCAAACTACCATTCAAGACAAAGATTGCCATTGCCATTCTCCCCAAAGCTCTCACCCACGTCTGTCTCGATCAAGGTTGTCCTTCCATATCCCCCAAATCCCTGGTACAAGTCCAAGGTCAAGAAGTATGGTGGTTTCTTCACTTGTCTCTCTGCTTTATGTACCTCCTCTTCTTTTTGATACCCTTCCATCTCCCAGTCTTGTCTAGTTGCTCCTCCCTGCACAGTTCCACCCTTCTTAAGGTGGGGCAGGAAATGTGAAACCTCCCCTTTCCATGAATATCACACGGTTACATATACAAGTATATCCACAGCACTTTTGATGATTCTTTTCATCTTTCTCTCTTTTTTTAAGCTATTCCCGTTCCAATCAGACATTCCCACTGAGGCTTCTCATGGGGAGTCAAATAAAGCAGCCACCCTGCCCACATGGCTTTTATGTGTCCCCCATCACAGTCAGCTATGTTCAGGCTAGCATGGTTGGCTCCTTACCCTGTTCACCAGAGACACACAGTATCAGCAGAATAAATGACTAACTCAGTACAGACAGGCACCAGGCTTGAAGGAGACTCACTGGAGACCTCACCCTGCATTCTCATTTGGGCTGGGCCTTGGAACATGTGACCTCCTATATGCTGCCCTTTGAGTTCTGATAGCTGATTACCATTATTCACAGCACCTTTTTTCATTATTCATAAGTCACAGGGGCTATAGCAGACAGTAGAAAGCCTGGCCAGCCTTCTGTGAAAAGGCAACCAGAGAAAGTACCTGGTCCTTGGACATACTTAGAGATGTTCTCACATCCAATGGGTGTTACCCTCCCCCAACCTGGGGTTTCAGCAATCTAAAACCCAAATTTTCAGCCTTCCATTGAGACTGAGGATCTCTGAATTCCCACCCTAAACAGGTCCCTTAACATCTCGGCCAAACTAGTTCATTCCCCCTCTTCCTATATCTCAGTCCAATTAAGAGTGTCACAACTCCCAGGGTGATGATAGTCAGCTATCACCATAAGGGTCTTGGCTAAAGCACTCAGCTCCATTTCCATGGTCTGCATCACAGGAGATTGGCTAACTCCCAGTCTCCCACCTTCTGCTTCTCCCCACCCCACTTACAAGTCTCTGATTCCCCCATTTTCTTCAGGATCAAGTACACGGCAACCTGGTACCCTGCATCTTTCCTCTTTAATCAGGTATGAACCAGGTCAGCTGACTGAACAGCAGGTGGTCCCTATACCTTGTATCGCAGGAGACCCTGGGAGCAGGGCAGCACACTCCCTGTGTTCTTATCTCCTCTAGAAGGTCCTTGTCCCCTGAGCACCTCAAAGTGTCCTGACTCCTTGGTGCACACTGCCTGTACAGTTGCCTCCAGTTCCTTCCCTCCTAATCTGCGGAGTCTAGTCTCCCCAGCATGGTCTCATTTGTTCCACACCTCCATACAGCTGCTGTGTCATTAACCTCAGTACTACAAACCCGAACTCTTGATTATTTCCCCAGATATGCTTCTCTCAGTTGCCTTCTATATCCAAAAGCCTACCTGTCAACAAGTCCTGCGAAACAACCCAAAAGAAGGCCTAACACAGGTCTCCATTTCTACCACCTGATCTACACACATGCTAGCAACCTTCATTCTGCATCCACAGCTAGGCATACACACCATATTGACCAGGAATTAAGATATGACAATCCTCTATCAGAGCCCAAGCCAGCTTTTACAATTTATGCCCTTAACAAAATAACTCAAACTTCTGCCATGAGCCTACAGATCACTCCAGTCAGCCCCTGCCTTGCATATGCTTGCCTCCGCAGGTATTCTCCAACCTGTTCCTGGCTTCTGTCTCAAGGTATTTGCAGGTAACGTTCACTCACTGAGAATTTGAATTTCACCATATTAAAAACAGTCACCCATCTCTGCCAATATTTGCACCTACTTCTGCTGCTTTGTTTTTCTTCAGAAAAACAAAACCTACCATGAGGTCACTGTGTATGGTTTTACTGCCTTGTCTTGGAAAGTCGCCTCCAAAAGTGTGGAGACTTCATCAGCCTGATTTAAATAGGTTTCCCAAAGCCCAGAGCAATGCTAAGGATGGGCAGAGTGGATTGGTAAATGAATGAAGCTCCCTGTCCTTGCATGCTCTAAGAATAAGAATACTGTCTTCTACAGTGCTTATGGGGTGCTTGAGGGACTTCATCCCCAACACCCAACAAAGATAACACTGGAAGAGCCTTCTCTAGGCAACATACAGTTCCTCAGGCCCCAGGAGCTGAAAGTCCAGTAAGGTGGTCACAAACCTGCTCTCAGCCTCTCCCTGCCCACCTGTACCCCAAGTGCCTCACAGTGAGAGGGCCTCATACCTGTTTGCTGAATTTATAAGGAAATGAATGAAGGAAATGGACTCCCTGGCCAACAACACCCAGAGGTAAACAGTGCATGCAAGAAGCGTGGTATACTGGCCTGTCCTTTGCAAAATTAAATGTTTATATAGAGCAAGTCAATGGCCGCCAGACCAGAGGGATCACCGTTCCAAAATAACACAACCACTATGGTATGCAAGAGACAGAAGGACACACTAAAGCAGTCTCAAGGGCAAGGTGCAAGCAAACTAGATTTGCATCATATTTTTTTGAAAACATACTTTGCAATGTTCAATTCCACTTCAAGGAATGCATTTCAAGGCAGTAATATTTAGCTGGAAAGACATCTTCATAATACTATACATAGCAGGACAAACCAGAAGCAGTTTTCAGATCCAGCAACGTGACTCAGGTAATTTTATGACACTTACATAGAAAGGAATTTATATTATACAGTTAATAAAAGGAATAACCAAGTCCATATTTGTTAACATGGAAAATACCCATAAAGATTTAAGAAAGTTATAAAACAGATCCAAGCTTCCATCATTCCCAAGCAGTCTTTCTCCAACCCAAAGGCATCATGACACCTACCCCAAAAGAGGTGCTAACATCAGCTCCAATGCATCCCCAACCTTGAATGTGAACTTTCTCAGCAAAGAACAAGCAAGGTCTGAGTCTCCTAGCCACCTGTGTGAACACCAGAAACCAGAACCAGCTCCAGAAACCAGGACCAGCTCAAAGAACCGGAACTGCCCAAATTCACTGGTTCCTAGAAGCTCACGTACACAAGCACCCTGCGTGCCTTTCTTGATGGGCTAACAGCACTTTCCGTCACCCAGAAGATAGATAGGCTCAGTACCCAAGTTTGGGGCTTCTCTCCCCTGGCTTCCCATAGTATACAAACCTGCAAGATACCGACTGTGTGTCCTGCTGTAACCCGTGGGCACCATCAATCAGGATGAACAACTAGATGCCTGCCTTCAGGGAGCCTACAGACCACCAATGAGGTATCCAAGAAGGAAACATGGAGATAGCGAATGAGATACACCAACTGCTATGGACAAAAACAAATAGAAAAGGACTAAAACTTTTCACTACTATATGGACAATCAAATAAAAGTACACAACGGGGGACCAGTTGGAGCTGCCAGGGAATAGAATGCAGCATTGCAAAGGGTGATCTGACTTCTTATACACAGAACTAAGAAGAGGACATTGAAGCAGAAGCTAAAGGGTGCGGACATTAGTCTTGTGAGTGGGTCAAGCTGCTGCAGATCACATCCAGAGGTGGGGGTCTGGACTGTGCATCTCTGTGATGGGATGGAGGCCAGCCTTTTGGTTTTACAAGGACATGGTCTGTCATTGGGAGAAAAATGGAGATAGCTGTAAGACTTTGAGCAAAGAAGTGCCATGATGTAATTAAAATGTGTTAAAAGATTCCCTAAAGCTGCCCTGTGACAGACACCAAGGTAGGAGAAATGGTGAAAGAGCCACAAGGAGCCCAATTCACATCTTGCATCCACAATGCACCCCAGAAAGACACCATGGCAAGAGGTGGCTGCACCCTAAACCCAAACTACTGAGGTGGAAGCCGATGAAGCACAGAATTGACAGAGGGCTCTCTTTCATTCAGGTGTTAAATTACATGCAGGTCAAGATGGTAGGAGAAGGGCACTTGAAACACTGTAATTAGTGTCAGCATTACTCCTCTGAAAGATGAGGTCAGAAGTCAAAGATAAAGAGGAATAAAGGATAAAGATGAGGTTCTGGCAGAACTGCCAGGAACACAAAGGGTTATGGCCAGATCAGTGTCCAAAATTTCAGCAAACATACAATCTGTTCAAGACAGTTTGTTGACTGGGGAAACACTTTAGAAGATGACTTGATGTTATATATACTAAGAACTGCTGTGTTCAAGCTCACCATCCCTGTTTGCTCCACACCTGGGAATTTCAACTAGGAGAGGTCTGAAGACTCCAAGCATCCAAGCATAATGGTGTGACTATGCTGTCCTAAATAACAGTGGGAGTGGCAGGAAGCCCACCAATTAGAACAGTTACACAGAAGCATCTCTCATATCCTGCATCCCACACACATTATACGATGATAAGGAATGGACAAATCTTCAAAATGGAAATATTATATCACCATCAATCTTTTTACCTTTGCAGAGACAGGGCAATAACAAAGAATGGTTTCATGGAAGATATATTTAGAGAGGGAAAGCTAGCTATACAAAGCTAGTTATACGAAGAATTGTGGTATTATTTACATAAGGAATATTACTTAGCAATCAAAAAGATAAGCTCAGGCTATATGCAGCAAGATGGAAGGAGTTAGAAGGGATTATGACAGCTGAAATTAGCCAGAAGGAAAAAGAAATACCAAACAGTCTCAATTATATGTGGAATGTAAAAAAAAGAAAAGAAAAGAAGAAGAAAAAGTCAGAACTAATAAGCTAACCATAAAACTAACACATATAGGATAGGAGAAGGAAGGTAGGGGAAGAAGGAACTGAAGGGAATATGGTGAAGGATCATGGATGATATGGTGGTGGCAGAACTATGGGAACAACAGCAATATAAAATAACAGTAGCAATAATAATACAAGAAACTAAAAAATAAGAGTATCAGTAAGGTATCTTAGGTCTGAAAGACTGATGGTGTGTGTGGGGAGGGGTTCTTTCCATCTCTGTATATCCACTTTATGGTGCTGTACTGTCTTTATAATTAGAAAAGTGGGGGACATTTAAATAGACATTGCACAAAAGCTACATTGATATCCATACTTGTTTATTTGCACATACCAAATCATTCTCACATCTTTCTGATAAATGTAATCCATTCCTTTTGCATTATTTTTCCCTGAGGTTATTTTGGCTACAGATTGATTCTAACAAAATAAACACGATTTGACAAATAAAAGATTTTAACACACAAGCTCATCCACATGAATCACAGCAACACAGGAAAATTTGGACATATACACATGTTTGCATGCACAGAACATGTATTACATCAAGCATACATGCATGATGCATTAATGAACACACAAATGTGTGTTAAGCATGTTTAGAGATGTGTGGTCTTGCAAGTGGGTCAGGCTGCCGCAGATCTGTACATGTGTGTCAACATGTATACACGATATCACATCTATACCACATATGTGCAGATGCAGGCATGTGGCACAGAAGGAGAGGTGAGCAGGTTGGGATCTGCATATGGAACACATGTTCAGATCCACCTGAACAAGGGACCGTCTTGTACAAGAAACTTCAATGAAAGTTGGGCAGCAAGGGGTTCTGCTCAAAATAACACCTACTGCAGGACTTACTGGAGAAACTTTAAACTCAAAATTTGATCTAAAGTTTCCTTTATTTAATAAAATAGAAGCTACTCCCATGGGAAATTTCCTAGATTCCATTATGTCCCAGTCCTGGACATCAAGAACAGAGACACTCCTCCAAACCCAAGAGGACAGTTCTATCCTCACTATCCATACAGACAGGAATCTTCTGATCCAGCCCACCCCAGAGCTTTGGGGGTCTTTCCAGGGGATCTGTGTGATTACAGCCTTGTTTGCCCCCATTTTTTAAATTAATAATTGGTCCACACTTCAAAACTGCTCCTTCAGTGAAGAGAGCATCTGTCATACTTCTCGAACAGGGTGGGGTCTGCTTCCCAGGCAGAAGAAGGGATCAAGATCAAGATTTCTGCAGGAGACTTGCAGTGAAGACACACAGCAGACCTCTTCAGACCTTCCTGTAATGAAGTCCCCTCCTTCAAACACAAATGGCAAATTCTCTGACAAGGACCCTCATAATGTGGGCTGGGCTCCCCAGCTGGTGTGGGGCCTCTGGATTTCAGGGAAGGACATTATTCCCTCTCAAGAAAAGTTTGAAGCAAATTAGAGATGCTGTCCCCATGAAGACTCCCCTCCTCCCCAAGGTTGACTACCAGAGAGCAGGAAAACAAGCAGGCAGGGTAGGAGAGCCTGGAAAGGACCCACTTATGCCTGGGGTCATGCCCCCTAGAACATCCAAACTCAGGATGATTCATGAATCAACCGTGCCTGGGAAAGTCCTTCCATGTCTATTCAAGGTATAAGTGGACTCTTCATTCTTCTGGTTTTCTCCATGTTCATCAAACCTGGACATCCCTTGACAACAGGGGTCAGAGTAACCTCAACCCTGACCCTGCCCACCTGAGCTGAGTTCACCAAAGGAAATTTTATACCCAAACACTTGCTTATTTGACCCAATCCTCCACTCTCCCACCTTCCAAAGTCTTCTGAAATTTAATCTTTCAAATATAGGGGGGGGATAGCCATACTGTATAATAATCAAGATGCCCCTGTCAATTTCCAAAGTCTTTCTTTTGACAGGAAATAAGAAATAAATCTGCAGGGCATGGTGACGTGTGCCTTTAGTCACAGCCTATGAAGCAAGGCTGAGACTAGGAATCTTGAGTCCATTGGTTCGAGACCCACCTGGGGCAACAAAGTGAGACCTAGTCTCCAGAGAGAGAGAGAGAGAGAGAGAGAGAAATCTTAACCAGAAGCCCAGTAAATCACATACATATATAATGATCTGAAAAGTTGAGAACTCTGTTGCATTTTCATCTTATTTCATTTTCTTAAGTATAAACTGATTTCTCTGCTCACAAAATTGGAGAAATTGAGGGCATTTTTAAAAGGGGGATCATCTTTCTTTTAATTACCCCTACAGATGTGGTGATAAATTAGCTTTTACTGAGAAATAGTAGAGATGCCGAGCAATTCCTGGGGCAAATCTTATCCAAGGAAGAATGATTCTATTCAAAGTGCCATAAAGCATGCACTAAGGGGTCACATCCACTGTGCGTTATCACGGAATTTTCCAGAGAAACTAACAAAATGGAGGGATACTCTTTTGGGGGGAAGTCTGGGTAGAAATCAGGGAGGACAGGTCTCCAAGGATATCTCTTTCTGTCCTTTTTGTACCAAGTCTCTAAGCCCCTTCCATGAATGAGGCTTTAGGGCCAGACCTTATGCTGCTTTCTTCCTGCTACAGAGGGGATAATACTTCCTGCAGGCAATGTCGATACAGAGCTTCCAATTTCAGAGCCCCATGTGGGTTCCTGACATAAAAGGAGAAAGGGAATTTGCTGTCCTGATAGCAGCAAGCTGTGGCAAGCCCAGAGCACCCAGGATCAAAGAGACTGAGCCACCTCCCAGGTAATCCCCGCCAGGAATGTTTCCTCTGCTCACCAGGTTTAGTTTCTTTTCTTAGCCAAGGGCAAAAACCAACGCTCCCTGTCTGTGCCCCTCCTTTCAGACTGGCTCTGGCTAACACATCCTCATCCCTGATGTGATCCCAGACTTTGGGTGCTCCTACCTTCCCCAGAAGTGTCCCTCAACCTTGACTTCAAAGATTGCAGCTTGGTGACGTCCCCATGCAGCAAAGCAACATTCAGAGTGGAAAAGAGCATCAGGTTTTCATTCTAAGAATGCAGGGTGGATTCCCACCTCTTCTTGACCTGTTTGCAAATTTCACTGATTCCTGTTTCCTCACTAGAAAAATTGAGACACTCCTTCACCCCTACCCCCACACCCACACACCCCCCTGCCAACTAGCAGATTTTCTAATATGAAGAGACTGAGACAGAGGTGCTGACCTGACTTACTATCCCAGTGACCTTCATCCCCCTAGTCTAGTGCCAATTCAGGCTTTCCAGTAGGGTATTCCCTTGTATATACCTGGCTCTGGCCTCTAACCAAGTCTCCTCATAGCATTAGAGATTATGTCCAAAAACAAGGAGGGGGAGACAGCTTTGCATGATCTACAGGAACCTGTCATGTATCAACCAGCAGACAATTCCAAGTCCACACCTCCCCTAAAGGAGCCCCAGGGGATTAATGATGGGGAATTGGGAGGGGGGGTGCGAGGGGGGCAAAACTTCCTTTAAGCAGACTGATTGCCCCTCTTCAAGTTCGATGTTGACATTGGGTACATATGCTCAGATTTTTAACGATGGAAGGAGGAGCAGAAATCCTCCAGAGACAGCAAGAGGAGGAAAAGAAGAAATGGCTTTAGAACATATGCACTGTTGAGCATCAATGACTTTTAGTAGAGAGTGTGCACTGGACAGCTCCAGTTCTTGGGTCAGGTGTAAAGACTGGGAGCAGTATGGGGAAAGGATGTGGGCAGAAGGATGCCAGAAATGGGGCAAAGGGTTTTTAAGACCAGCGGTATAAAGAGCTAACCTTCAGGTGTTCCAGCACCTGGATACACAGGCATCCAAATCCCCTTCCAATTATTGACCTGAACCCAGAGTTTTTGATGCAGCAGGTCAGCAGTGTACCTGAACCTTTATAGCAATCATTATGTCATAAGTCCCATCTGTCCCTGTGGCTCCTGGTTCCAGAAGCCAAGGCACTTCTTCCCCAGCAACAGTGAAGGAAGATGATGTGCAAGGGGAGCTGGTACAAGCCAAATGACCACAGCCAGCACAGGGCAGGTGTCACAGCCAGGTTTGGGTTTTAAAGACTACAGCATACATCAGGGAAATGCAATTCAAAACCACACTGAGATACCATCTTACACCAGTAAGAAGGCTCCATATAATAAAACGGGCAAGAACAAGTGCTGGCATGGATATGGAGAAAGAACACTCTTACACTGCTGGTGGGAGAGCAAACTGGTCCAGCCACTATGGAAGGTTGTGTGGAGGACCCTCAAACAATTGAAAGTAGAATTACCATTCAACCCAGCAATCCCAGTACTGGAAATCTATCCAAAGGATACAAAAACACTAATCCATAAGGACACCTGTACACGCATATTTATTCCAGCACTATTTACAATTGCCAAAATATGGAAACAACCCAAATGCACCCAAACTGACGAATTGCTAAAAAAAGATATAGTATATTTACACAATGGAATATTATGCATCATTTAAAGATGACAACCTATGTCATTTACAGCAACAGGGATGGAGCTCGAAGGAATCATGTTAGGGGAAACAAGCCAGAAAGAAAAAAAGAAATATGGGATGGTCTCACTTATATGAGGGATTTGGGAAAGACAAACAAACGGAGAAGAAAAATATAAAACTGTCAAAAATATAGAACTGAAACATAGAGCAAGAGAGGGGGAGGAGGCAGAAAATGGGAGCGGAGGAGGGCACACAAGACTGTGATCATTCATGGGTGATAAGGTGATAAGGTGATGGGAGAACCTCAACCTTAGGGTAGACAACGATGTTTTATATATATATATATATATATATATATATATATATATATATATATATATATGTACACACACAGAGCTATATATGTGCGATCAATTAAAAAAAACTAAATAAATAAAGACCACAGCATGTCAGGGTCTGCCAGCTGAGTTTGCAGCCTGTTGCAGCCCACAACCTCACGGACTCTGTCTGGCAATAGTAGGAGTGCCAGGTCAAGTGGTATCAACCTGGGCTATGCCTTTACAGCTCATACTCCAGCCTCTCACACTCATGTCTTGGCTAGGATGCAGTCTGCCACCATACCTGGCCCCAATGAGGCCCACCTCAGCAGTCAGGTGCATTGAGTGTCCCAGTTCCACTTGGCTCTTAGTATGAGACAGCAGTACATGCGAAGAGCAGGTTGGATTGACCCAAGGTCAGTTTTGAAACCAGGAGGGTTTTGAAAACTGACAAATCATATTCACGTTTGCACTAGTGTCAGTTATGTCTTGGAAATTGAACCAGTTTTGTAAACAGATCAATCAGGTTTGAAAGGGCTCCATGAAGGGGAGATAAGCCAGGGTTTCAGTCATCTCCACACAGATGCATCTGAACTTTCTCCCGGAAATACCTTCATTGTAGGTCTCTGAGAACTTCAAGACCTTCATAGATCTTTGAGACCTTTGCAAACCTTTTACTTTCCCCTAACTCACCTGAGAGACTTGTGGAAACCCTTGCATCTGATCACTACTTCTAACCATCACCTGACTGCTGCTCCTGCATCAGGCCTTGCCTCTAATATCACCTGCTGACTGGTTCTGATCGTAGCCACTACCTTATGCCCAGCATCTCTAAAGAGTTCTAACACTGGTGCCTGATGCTCCACATTATGCCTGCTTACTGGTACTGTTGATCTGTACCTGATAATCTCTAAGAGCTGTCCACCACTTCTGATTCTCCAGTCCCAACTTAAGTTCTTGCCTCCAGCAGTGTGGAACCATCTCCTCGATGCTATTCAGCCAGGCCTTGGGATCTTCTGCAGCATTGCTGCAACTCTAACTACCATCCACCTACCATTGCAAATTGGGTCCTGGTCCATCACTCATTAGTATAGCACCAGCTTCAGCATCCTCTTGCAGCCTTGGTTTAGACTACTGGATACTGCAGGCAGTGTTTGGGATAGGAAAATTGGCCATATATGGTCTTAGAAACTCTTCCCTTTACCTCAATTTCCTCTCCCCTTTGTAAGTAAGTCATTTTCTGTTATTTGTTGCATCATGAGCCTGAATTGTGCCTTAGAGCAAAGTGTTGTAAGCACCTGGGTGAGGACTCACAAAAAATGACATTCCCTTAGTTTTGTATGATTTCATTTAGGCGATGGTTTTGCTGGTCCTGAGATCTCAATTTCAGAAGCCCTAACTCAAACAAATATCAGCAAACATAGATTCTCAGCAGAAACACATAAACAGCAGGCCAACATGTGCAGGTAAGCACTGGATAGACAATGACCAGATGACTATGATGAAAACTATAGTCTCATTCCCAGAGAATTTATGGGCAAACACTTCATGGTAACATTTCAAATTTGGAAGAGAATAAATTAAAGGACATTTTTGTTTTTCCAAATTCATAAGCCATCTAGTTAATAAACATAATAAATAAAATTCCTTTTTACTCTACCTAGGTAGGAGTGATTGGTAATTAGCAATCTGATTATTTGTAAAACATTAAGTATTTCAAAAATGCTTTACAACAGTTAAGGGTCACTTTTTGATGACCCCAATACACCTATATGGGAAGCTATCAAGTGAAAGGTAGTTAAGAAATGGCTCACAGTCTCAAAGGGACAATGGGAGATACCTACCCAACACTGAGGATATCTGAGAGCTTCACCAGGTAAGCAAGATGGCCGCTCAAAGCAAGACAATAGAAATGCCACTCCTGAGACAGCAGGGGAGGAACTCCACTCTATACTCATGTGATCATGACTGATAATAAAGGAAACAAAATCAAACTATGCAAAATTCTAAAAGGAAACTTGTTTGTGCTTCAAGAGTCAGTTCCACTTAAGAAATTAAAGCACTCCTGTTTCCAGACGGTATCATTGTTGATACTGACAATTCCAGAGAATCTACAAAATAAAACTCCAGTAATTAATAAGTGAACTTATCAAGAACACAGGAAACAACATAAACATAGAAAAGCTAACTATGTTTCTAAGTAATAGGAATGAGCATAGGGACACCAGAATGAAAAATACAGTACCAGTTATAATAACTAAAAAAAAAAAAAAAAAAAAAAAAAAAAAAAAAAAAAAAAAAAAAAAAAAAAAAAAAAAAAAAAAAAAAAAAAAAAAAAAAAAAAAAAAAAAAAAAAAAAAAAAAAAAAAAAAAAAAAAAAAAAAAAAAAAAAAAACCTTGGGTGCAAATCTAACAAAACATATACAGGACTTATATGCTGAAAACTACACAATACTGATGAAAGAAATCAAGATCTAAACAACTCTACAGACATACCATGTTCATGACTGGAAACTCAATTTGCAAAGATGGCCTTCCAGAAGTGAACAGTTAATGTAACAGTTGTCCGTCCACACCCTGGCAATGAAGGGAATAGAGAGTTGATAGAACAACGGGACAAAGCTCTAAAAGACTATACTGCATGAAAGCGTCAATCCCAAAAGTTCTCATACTGTGTGGGAGTCCATTTATGCAACATTCTTTGAATGATAAAACTACAAAAATGGAGAACAGATCCGTGGTTGCTAGGGTTAAGGAGTGGGGGAGGTAAGGAGAGTGAAGCTACTATAAAGCCTCACAAGAGGGATCTTTGCAGTGATGAAATGTTGTGTATCCTGATTTTATCAAGGTCAGCATCCTACTTGTGGTAAGGTCCTATGTTTCTTCAAGAAATGTTTCCATAGGAGGAAACTGGATCAAGGATGCATAGCATCTCTATAAGCATGAAAAAAAGTAATAATGAAACAAAGAAAACAGAGGTCCTTCCCCTGCCTTCACGAACAGGGTCACCCAGTGCATCTCATAAACTATGGTAAGATGCTGAGAGCTGATTAAAATATGAAGAAATTCTGTGCGAGTGAGAAGGGTTCCTGGGCCTAATTCCAACATGAGTACATACGATAGCTTCCCCACCCTAGCACAGCAAGTCTAAAACACACTACTGGTGTGCAAGAACTCCAGTCAATTCTTTTTTTTTCCCTCTTTTTTTATTATATAAATAATATATATATATATATATATATATTTCACATCATTGTAATCTCCAGGGGTCACCTACCACCTTCCCTCCCACTCCCACTCTCTACCCAGAAATAGCATCACATTCCACCAATGAAGGGCTGTCCTCTAAAGATCACTGGTTACTTCAAAGGCAAGTCCAAAGTCCAGGTTCTTTCCTACACTTATGATCACACAATTGCAGACTGGAGTTCCCTAGACCCTTCTCCTTAGACTTTTGGTGCCAGTTGCAAGTCCAGATTGTTATCTGTTCTTCTGATCAACTGGTTACAAATCAATGGTCCACATGATCCCCTCCTCAGGTTTGATTAATTTGTTGAGTTGCTCACAGAAGACAGAGAAAAGATCTACTTGCTAGGTACTAGTTTACCATAAAGGATGTAACTCAGGAACAGCCAGAAGGAATAGACTTACAGGTAGAGCTTGGGAAATGGGCAAGGATTGTCCATACCCACCAGAGGCATGTCACAGTTACCAAGTCTCCACAAGTTCACCAAAGCCAAAGCTCTCCAAAGCCCCTCTTTTTGAATTTTATAGAGGTTTCCTGACACAGGTATGACTGATTTGATCACTGACCAAGGAACTCCATCTCTAGTAGCTCTCCTCTCCTCAGAAGTCAGGAGACGGCCATGAAAATTCCAATCCTCTAATCCAGAGCTCACCTTATTAACAAGAGACACATTTATCACTATTAACACTTAGGAAATTTCAAAAGTTTTCGGAGCTATGAACCAGGTCCAATACCAAATATGTCTGAGAAATAGATTCTGCTCATCTGAGTGATCAAATGTATATCTCTTATGTCACAACATTACAAGGGCCAATTGATAGATTCTGCTCATCTGAGTGATCAAATGTATATCTCTTAAGTCACAACATTACAAGGGCCAATTGATAACATCCAAGAACATTTGAATATAAGCTGATATCACTAAATCAGTATTAAGTTTCTCAATATGATCATGGTCTTGAGGTGGAAAAATGTAGAAAAATGTCCCATTTTTTATAAGATAGGTAAAGTCCACGATGTGTGCAGTTTTATTATAAGTTGCAAACATAGAAATAAAAATAAATGTGTCAAATGGCACACACATACACACACACAAATAAAATCTTGATAAAGGATACATACACTTATTATACCATCTCTTCAACTTGCCTGAAAATGTGAACATTTCTGAAAATTGGCAGAAAAAAGTTTGATGAAAAATGTCTTTTTCAGTTCAATAACAGTTCAAAACTGTGTACTTTGTACTTCATTTTCATTTTATACTAAACCACATCCAGTCAATGCTACATTCCTGGATGCTAAGTTCCATGCAGGCAAATAGCCTTGTACAATGAACCAAATACCAGCCACCATCCCCCCATCCAGCCCAAGCCCTGAAAGAGTAAACATCTAGCATATATGTCATCAACATCAAACTGGCACAGTGAAGATTCAGCACCAAATGACTGAAAGTAACAAGAGATGTGTATAATGGCGAGATGATGAACAGACTCCACCTCTTGATCACAAGGTCCTCAAGAATCCTTCCACCCTGACTCCAAAATCTTAAGGATAGCTCCCCACCTCAAGTGATAGTCCTAAGGCTCCCCCACCATGATCTCAAGGTCTTGGGACCCTCCAACTTGACCACAGAGTTTTACTTCCCTGGCTGTACTGTTAGTGTAATAGTGCACCAAAGCTCACAAGTTAAACTCACAACACTACACATAGTGACAGACCTGAGGTGAACCCGGGCAGGTAGCCTGAATCTCCACCTGGTTCACTCACCACCATGAAGTAAGGCAGATGTAGGACCACAGCAGGTGGGCA
The DNA here is from genome assembly GCA_004024945.1 of Uropsilus gracilis. Lineage (NCBI taxonomy): Eukaryota > Metazoa > Chordata > Mammalia > Eulipotyphla > Talpidae > Uropsilus > Uropsilus gracilis. The sequence goes on along the minus strand of PVHY01019561.1, from coordinate 11,368 downwards.
GTGACAGCAGACAAGTGACTCACAAGGCGTTTATCAAGGGACCTCTACCCAATTCAGGTCCCAGTCATACTGGAGGTCAGGTCAGAAAAGGTGTAAAGATCAGTCTCTGTCCAGCAGAGTCCAGTTTCTTTGTTCTATGATGTTTTCTGCCACCCTCCATAAATGCTTCTGCCAGCCACCATTGGCCAAAACAGTGAGAAGCTCAAGACAAGCTACCAACTGGGTCTCTCTACCCAATTCTGGTGCATGTTCTGTTATTATGGTGGTCCCATACCCTATTGCTGTCTGCATCTACCAGGTCACTACAAAACCTTGGACTCCTCAGTACTGATGATGCTAAGGCAAGGAAGGAGGGAGCTGTCAGTTCTATCTTCCAAGTGGAACCCCCAAGAAAAACAGCATCAGGGCTCTGAGGAAACACATCGGCAAAAGGAGTAGACCCTGGTTTCTGAGCCCCTGCCGTACCTTGTCACTTCCTTCATTATTTGAGATTTAATTTTATCTAGACAAACTTGGTACTCAATAAATATTAGCTGCAGAGGGAGAGAGGAAAGGAGGAAAGGAGGTAGGGAGGAGGGAGAGAGGGAAGGAGGGAGGGAAGAAATGAATGAGTGAGCAAGTGGACAAGAGAGCTGTCCTCTGTCAGAGGCTCACACACAATCAATAATTCATGTTGGTCCCTGCCCCTCTGCAGTCCCATCACCCTCGGGGATGTGTCTTCTATTATCAGCAACAACCCTGAGGTTGATGAACTGACATAGCTCATTCATTTAGCTCGTAACAAAGCTTTGTGTCATGGAAAGGAAGGCAGATGATGGGGGGGTTGTGTATGCTGGATATTGTTACCCCATAGCCAAGATCAAATACCAACTGTCTGCACCAAGACCCTGAAGTGAGCTGCTCCTCTTTGGGGAAGGCCAGATGAATTGGTTGGTAGGGAGAGTGAACTGTGACAAAGTACAAAGTCACACTAGTGCTGCCCCCATTTCTTATCTCATCTTCTTTCACAAACCAAGCTACATGCTTCTAAGCACTATGTGTGCCAGATAACAGATCAAAACATTCCTCTAAAATTTAGCCTGTTTTTCAAATGTTCTCAGTCCCAGAGAAAGAATCTGTGAACAGGATCTGGCAACCTCAACAGAAAACAGATAAGTGGGAGCTGTGACTCTTTTCCCAACAAGATTTGTCAGATGCCTGACATTTTTACAATAACAAAACCCTCTTTAAATATAAGTGAAGAGATTACATATCATTAGTGGAACTATATCAAGACTGGGGTCCATTTTGAGAGAAAAACAAAGAAAATAATAGTTGTCATTTTACAGTATGGGTTTCAAGGAAACCCCACAATACACTCTGTCCAAAGGGCTATTCTTTTGTGCTACAAGAAGAGTAAAGATATTTGCATATCTTATCAGGAGTTCCCAGTGGATTTATAGCAGGCTTTTACCGTCAACGTTTAGTAACATGACAACTGGAAACATGACTATATTCTAAGAAGAAACAGTGGGCTAGATTCTCAAATCTCTCAGATAAGTGTAAATCATCTTCCTCTAAAAATTAACAGTATATTATGAAACAAAAATCCAGGAAAAGAAAATAGTAGCCACGAGAAGATTAATGAGACCCTTGGAAGATGTGCAAACTCCTCTCTTCTAGCAAAGAAGGAGCTTCCAGAATGTTTCCATTTAACATGAAATTGTCTCCCACACTGTGAAATATGCCAGACAGGGTTTTTGGTTAGGGAGGCCAGCTCATCTGCCTTCTCAAAGGACAAAATTGTGTGGTGATGTAAAGCCTTGCCCAAGGCCAGGCAGCTAACTGGAAGTTCCTTCCAAAGCCCTTATCAAACAAAAATACAAGAACAGCCTTGGTTCTTGTCCTTGTAAGTGCTTGGATTTCAGTAAGGGAGATTATTAGCAAAACTTACTCAACCCTGTTGCTGTCTATCTCAAAAGACAAGGACAGGAACATCAGAAAGGTAATGTGTATGACTATCAGGGTTGGAGAGTCAAGGACCCCAGAGGACATCCTTCCCAGGTCATCTAGCTCAGGATGGGGGAGCTTAGCATGGAGAAAAGTCTCCTTTTGAATTCAATGCTCGCTGTCTACGGCCATACCACCCTGAATGCTCCCCGATCTCCTCTGAATTCAATGCTTGCAAATAACTAAGATAAATGGAGTGACAATTACATCTATTGTGTACCTCCAGTACAGGATGTCACCTTAACAAGCCAGAGAGGTAGATCCTCAGTACCAATCCCAGGATTCATCGACACTTCAGAGAAACTTGGGGACTTTCTCAGGATCACTCAGAGTCAATGGCCAAGGTAGAAGCCAAAGTTACAGAACTACTACAAGAGGGGCCCCTCCACAATGTCAACAGGCAGGGCTCTGTCAATCCAGCAGTGCTTGGACAAGGCTCTCAGATTTACCAACAACCCTCTGGTACCACAGACACAGAAAACTGATATCCTCAAAGTCAACCCATCTGACAGTGGTTCAGATAAAACTATATGAAACAACCAGTGCAGAAAAATGAAAGGAAGAAAGTAATCACAGCAGTGAGGAGAGAGTAGAAAGCACTTGCCCAAAAGTCTTTATCAGTGGGAGTCAAAAGCTGGTTCCAGCTAGACTCCATGAGTACATAGTGGGGACAGAGCTAAATTCTGCCCCAGTGGGTCCTGGTTGGACACTGAGCAGACTTGGTGACAAAGCCTCACAGAGCCAAGTCCACTACAGGGCCAGGGTGCCCATGAGCAAGAAACCAGCCACAGGTCACTATAGCAGGCCTGACTCATGGCAGCCCATGAAGCCAGGACCCCTGGAAAAGCTAACCAGTTTGTGAAGACCTGCTCTGGCCAGCAAGTCCAAGGAACAAGAGAGAAATTAATATCTCTCCATGGAGGACAGCAATCTAGGTTGAGGGCAGAGAGACCAATATTCATCTGGAGGCAGATACAGGCCTCCCACGAGCTACATGTACTCACTCAGCAAGAAGCTGAAGTGAGTACTGCTTTCTAAAAGAAGTTTCTGAAAAGAATCATTTACTCATTACTCACCCATCCAGTGGTTCAGTGCTACAGAGAATCTGGCCAGAACCCTAGGGTAAGAAGTCATTACAGAGCCGGGCACAGTGGCACGCGCTTTTAATCCTAGCCTTGGAAGACTGAGGCTAGGGATTGCTTGAGTCCATGGGTTCAAGACTACCCTGGGCAACACAGCAAGACCTAGTCTCAAAAAAGAGCTGGGTGTGGTGGTACGTGCCTATAACCCCAGCTACCTGGGAGGCTGAGGTTATGGATCACTTGAGTTCGTGGGTTCGGAAAAAGAAGTCATCACCTATGATTGTGAAGATGATCAGAAACATGGGAAATGCCTGAGATAAGGTACAGATTTGATAAAATTATCGACATGATATCAAACATACAGTTGCTTCTAACACTGAACATTTGCAAAGACCTAGCCATGAAGAGAAAACCGATAGTTTGTTAGAGTGAAATATGTGTAAACATAATTCAGGTTGTGATAGTGTCTCTAGCAAAAAAATAAAATGTTGTGAAAGCATATTCTGGTTTTAAAGATGATCTATATTTTGCATTATTCCTATTAAACTGCAAGAGGCAAAGGGGTAAAATTCAAGGTAAATTTACTCTGTTGTTACCAGTTACTCACCTCACCCAAATTTTTCAGTTAAATCTTTTCAGTTAAAATTTTTCAGTTACTCTCTCAGCATTGGAGACGGGCATTGAGAAAGGTCTCTGAGGGGAACTGACTTTGATCCAGAATAGAGAAGCAGGTATTGCCCCAAATTTTTGAAAGTTAAATTTAGAGACTACCAATATTTCCCCTTGCAGTCCCAACACACTAGGACCCAGCACACAGGGATCCAGCACACAGGTGGCAGTATCCAGCTTGTCTGCTGGGAAGGGCAGTCAGGACCTCTCCGTGCTGTCCCATCCCCCAACTCCACCTTCAGTTCCCACTGCCATGATTATGGTTTTTGCTGAGCAGTGCCCTTTGCCTGGCACCTGGGTGGCCAACCCCATTAATTCTTCAGGGCAGTGCAGGACTCAGCACCGGGTAGGTACTCCTTAGCCTGGGCAGGTTTAGCTCCTGGGTTCCTTCAAGAATTGGCTTCACATTAGCTCCTCCTTCAGGTGAGGCCAGCACTGGCTTGGGAGTGCCTCTCACTCTAACTGTAGAGTTTCCACCCTAAATGGCAGGGAGGTAAAATACCTTCTAGATGCACAATTCTTGTACCACCTTGTCCAGTAAACTTCCTTCCTTTGCCTATGTTGTTCTAGAACAATTCAGAACAGATTCTCTGTTCTCCCTCACCCTAAGAGCTCCCACAGGCCTTCAAGGTCATTAGTAAAGGCGCATTCTGGTTTTAAAGATGACCTGTATTTTGAATTATTCCTATTTAACAGCAAGTGGCAAGGGGGTAAAATTCAAGGTAAACCAACTCTGTTGTTTTACCATTTCCATTGTTTAAATAGCATGGACAATAAAGACCACCATTTTTCTCAAAGGTGGAAAACTTCCCAGCTTTTATCTTATCCTCTTCTGGCATGTTCAGTCCCTTTGGGGTTCCAGGAGCACAACAGGTACCTCTGTCCTTGCTGGACCCACTCCTCCACCACCACCACCACCATGGATCCTTCCCAGAGAGATCCTGGAATTTTTTTTTCCTTCATTTCATTTAGCCCAACATCCCCTTCAAAAGAAACCCCATTGAACCAGCCCACAGAAAGGCCTAGTGCCAGGGCCTGAAGCCTGCCTCTGTCTGGGGAGCCTCTGCAAATAGAACAAATATAAAGCTGCTACTATCCTGCCTTGCACTAAACCTGACCAATTCTGCAGATGGTCAGAAAAGATGCTAGTAATTCTGGTCCAACGTGTTTTTTTTTTTTTTTTTTTTTTTTGGGGGGGGGGGGTGAAGGGGCTGCTTGTTGGCATTCCTGACTTGAAATGGTGAACACATTCTTGGAGGGTAAAAATTAACCAGCTTCCTCCAGGCTCAACCTCAGCTCTGGTGCTCTCCCAGTTCTGCTAGGCTATGGAACCCCAAATTCTGATGAGAAGTGTTGCCTCCCTGAAGGGCATAGCACCCTTATTATCATTTCACCCAGACCAAACCAAAGCAGGGCCCAGTCTGCCTGTTCCTTCAGAAAGGCAGCTGAGGAAACCCTGAGTAATTACACTCATAGATCATAGACGCTGGCATGTGGTTCCCAGACTGAACCATTTATCCAAATTTAAAACATTCTCCAGAAACAAAATCAGACCCTTTTAATTGAAAATAAAACCAAGCAACCCCAAGGCTCTTTTTTTTCTTTTAATGAAAGACATTCTTCCTGCTTTCCCATCCTATTAATCACTGAGTTTACACAATCTGTCAAAATAGCTTGGCAAGAAGGATCCCTCTTCCTCTCCCGTAGGCCTGGTTTCTACAATGGGTACACCTCGTAGTCCTGTCCATGTTCAAGGATACAATCAGCAGGCTATTTCTCAACTGTGATTGGACTAAATCAATGGACTTCAAAAAGTTTGTGCTTACTTTTGGGTGTATACCCAAAGACTGAAAAGCAGAAAGTTGAACAGATACAAGAAGTTACACAGCAGCGTTATAGGGCAATGCTCATTGATGCATACATGGGTAAACAAAATGTGGTCTAGCCATGCAATGGAATATTATTTTCTCAAAAAGGACATTCTAACATATGCTATAACATGGATGAACTTTGAGGACATTTTGTATTATAAAATAAGCTACACACAATATCATGCAATTCCATTCATATGAGGTCTCCAGGTTTATCAAAATCATAAAGAAAGCAGAATGGTTAAAGGCCAGGGGCATGGGGAACGACAACAGGAGTGTTCATGTTTAGTGGAGACAAAGTTTTAGTTTCGCAAGATGAAAAGAATTCTGTGTATGGACGGTAAAGATGCCTATATAACTTCATGAATGCACTTAATACTGAACTGTGAATTTTTAAATGGCTAAAATTGAACCCAGTTAAAAAGAATTCTGTGTATGAATGGTAAAGATGGCTATATAATGTCGTGAATGCACTTAATACTGAACTGTGCCTTTTAAAATTCTAAAATTGAACCCAGTTACAAAACTATAAATGTTAGGCTCCATAGATTTTAACCACAAAGAAGTTTGTGTTCTCTGACCTCAAACAGCCTTAAAAGCCATTCCAGGAACTTGACTAGCCAGGATCTTGCTCAACAATCTCTGAGCAAAGATGAGCCTAGGAGGTACATGGCCAGAGGACAAATAATTTCTGCATATCACCACACAGTCCACATCCTGGGGTACTGTGCTGTCATCAACACTTGTGTGCCTGCTTACTTACTAGCACATGGGAAAATAGTTACACAGCCATAAAGTTGCTACAACGCAGGGCACACATAGTACATATGCCCTCAGTTTGGTAAACTCAAGAAGCACAGAATCCAGCCTACATAAGTCAGTGAAAACATCGCCTCTGGGCTCGGAATGTAAGACATTTCCCTGAGTCCTTAACATTTCTCTCTTTTCGAAGTCTGAAATAAGCACAAAATAGTACATGGAAATTATTTTGCAGGGAAAAAAAAGTCACGAACAACTTAGACAGCGAAGACATGTCTTCATCTGGGAAACTTCTACTACCCCAAGATGACAATACTCCTACCCCAAGATGACAATACTCCTCCTTTCCTGGGCCCAGGAAGAGAGAAAAAGTATTCCTCACCAGTGGAAAGCCCCTCCTGCTCACTGAACCCTCAGCCGACTAAAAACAACCTACAAGCATCTATAAACCCCCTCTGTTCCAACGGTAACCACTGAGCACCTCAGATCTTTCCAGAGATATAGAATACACTTGTTCCATGGATGAGCTCATCCATCCCAGCTAGCCCCCAAACCACCACCTCCACCTCCATCTCTTATCATGCAGTCTCACCCCTTATGGGATCAGATAGGCCTCTAAGAATGGGGAAGTGGAGCTCTCCCAGAAGTTCCTGGGGTATGGAAATTCTCCTGGGGCAGTTAAATCCAACAACCTTTCCATTTAAAAAAAAAAAAACTGGTGTGAGACCCTAGGAAGCAGGTGGGGAATCCTGAGGACAGTCCCCTCAGCAACAAAGAGAGGTTTTAAGCCCAGGTCTGTAGCTGCCAAAGCCAGCCTCTCTCCTCCCAGCACACTGGTAGAACCATACCTTTGATCTGCGTCCAAAATCACCAGTGGTGAGGGGTGAGTGCTCAGGAAACCTCTGAGAAAGGTGATGGATTACGAATGGAGAGGAACGCCAGGAGAGGGACGCCAGGACCAAGTCAATGGAGTCCTTTTGTTCCAAGAGCTGGAGAGGAATGTGTACAGAACACAGACGCCCCAGCTAATGGCCTAGCCTGGCCCCAGGGCGACTCACAGGCCAGATGTAAGGCTCCACAATGAGTGCAAGGCAACACACTGCAGCTGTGTTCCAGGGTAATGAGAGAGCAGATTCCTGAACACTGTGGTGTGAAAAGAAAAGCCACTGCAGGCACACCCAATAGCCAGCACCACTTCCCAAGAACATTTGTGTTCTTATGCTTTTTGTAGCGATTCCATTTTTGTGCATTCAAAACCTTGGGGACCAATTTTCATTGTTCATATCAGAGCTCACCAGGTCACACCCTGTGCCACCAAGATGCAGTGGCAGCCAGTGAGATCCTTCAACCTATGGGGAGGGTCCCCCAGTGCACACGTTCAGCCTGGCCAGGAGGGATACCAACTGCTTCCCACACAGGAGGCTTGCAAAGGATTCCTACCGATGTCTTCCACCAAATCTTAAAAACAAAGGCAGCCCTGCAAAGGGTATGTTGAGTGCTATTATCTCCCTCAAGAGAAGAGGAAGAGGAAGGGCAGCTTTCCACGGCCATAATTAGAGCTGAGGAAGGAAGATGAAGAAAGACACTCAATCCCAATCCATGTCAGAGGAAGCAGCTGTGGCGGTAACCCTGGCCAGCTGTGGTTGGTGGGGCACTCTGCAAGTTCCCAATCCTTCCCCAGCCCACCCGTGAAGGGGTAAGGCAGGTAAGGGATCTGAGGATGTTCTTGTCTTGGGACAAAGTCCCAGGGCTGCAGTAAAATCATGGAACCCACAGCACCCCCATCCACTCACAAACTCAGGGCCCTGAGGACATTCATCTTCTGTGGAAAATCTTCAGGAATAGGCTCTGCCCCGGTCAAACCTGGGTTCCAACTAGCCTCAAGGTACAGGCAAGTTATTTAAGCTCATGGAATGTCAATACTCAATTGCCGAAAACAGATAAAGCCCATGTCTCACAAGACTAGTTGAAAGCAAGATCCTTGATTTAACTACACGGTTAGAATAAAGTATTATTCATGCACGGTTACCATGTTGGGAGCAGAGGAGCGCTTACCCAGCAGACTCAAGAGCAAGCCTGGGAACACTGAAGGAGAAAGGAACCTCTCCCATAACTGAGGGTTCTGAAAAGCACAGTGCTACCCTATCCAGGAATGCTGAACCAGAAAGAATTTTCCTGATTACCAACAAGGATGACTTAAATGTGAATCTGTCATGAATTTTGCACATTTGAGGCAAGATGTATTGATATCAGATAACTGTTTTCTATTTTTTTTTTGTCTGAAAATTAACACAACTTGTTAAATACCCAGGGGTCATGATGATGAGCATCCTCACTCCAGTGACAGTGTGGCATTCCCAGGGCTCCTAACTGTGGTCCAGATGGGAACCTCTGTTGCTTTCACAAGCCTCTTCTCCCTCCTGCTCAGAAGACGCAGCCCCCAGTGGGACACCAGGTACAGAACACTAGGCAAGGCTGGACCAGGCCAGGTGTATGGTGGCAACTCAGACCTGGACCCTGAGCACACACAGGGGAGAGAGACAGAACAGCAGAGCGGGCCCACAGCGTTGACCCACATCCAAAATGGTTGATCATGAAAAACACTCCAGGTAGAGTATTCAAAAAGAAATTTAAGAAAGCACCAGGCACAGTGGCACGTGCCTGTAAGTGACAGCTTATGAAGACGCAGCAGGGTCTGGGGATCGCGGTCCAAGTACCGCCCGGGGCAACACAGTGAGACCTAGTCCCCAAAAATTAGCTAGGCGTGGTGGCGCGCACCTGTAATCCTAGCTGCCTGGGAAACTGAGGCTGGGAATTACTTGAGTCCATGGTACCACCGGCAACGTGAGCCTGCGGTTCCATGAGCAAAAATAGCGAGACCTCGTTTCAAAAAAAACAAAAAAAAAGAAACAAATTTTAAAAGGCTAGTGATTGTCGTGTGCTTTTATAGAAAATGGAATGACTCCCCCAAAACGCTTACCGTGAGCTCACACACAACCACAGAGTACACAGACTGTTGTAAGGGTTTAACCCACTGATATCCCAAACATTTTCTTAAGCTAAGAGACGTTCCCTCACATTTTGTTGGCATTTTGATGGAAGAAATTTTTAGTGTTGTAGTGTTTGAAGAGCGGTAAAGCAATGTGGAAAAAGTCTGGTTTAAACAACAGGTCTGTAACCAGGGCCCTACAGACCTATATAGCCCTGCCTCAGTTGCATGTGCACAACTTTAAGATCAGTCAACTCAATCCACCTGCCCCTGCCATTCCCACACCACCACCACCCCCACTCCTGCCCCATTAGCTTTAAGTGCTAAAATAACCAACTATATTTCAGCAGCAGAACAGTCAGCAAAACCTAGATTATGCTGAAAACAGCAGTTGGTTTTATAATACTTGCTAACTTCAAGGAACAAGCAGTAATTTGGAATAAAACACCTACTGAACTAAGCAGCAAATCTTACTCTGGATCAGCAGGCATTAATAAATTCAGCTGAGGTCCTACAGAAAAGGGTCTGGGTACAGGGTGGGCATACCACTTGGATCCACCCCCCAACCCCCACCCCAGTCACCAAACATCCCAAAGAAGCTTATGGTTCAAGACTGTGATCAGGAAGACTACTACCTAGGGAGCTGAGAGTACCCTGGGTGGTAGGGTAGAAATACAACTTCTTACAGTGAGAAACTGGCTGCTTCTCTCACCAGAATTCCCTGTTATCTCTCCCACAAGAGTTTGTGGGAGTAGATAGCAGGAGGGGATAAAGGCTTCCTTTAACACTGTTGGATATGCCAGGCCAATCTCAGAAAAGGAGTAGGTGGAGTCAGAGTACTGAGCTCGCAGGAACCCTAGCTGTTTTGGACAAAAGCGATCGTCTGTGAAATGGGTGAGTTGTGACTTCCAGGTCTGCTGGGGACCTCCCCTCCAGACTTTTTCTCACCTCCTGTTTTATTGCCTCTTGCCAGTCCATGTTCATTCCATCAACATCTCAGGCAGCACTAACCTGTGACCTTGTGACCTTAAGCTCCCAGTCACATTGGCCAAGAGCTCCACTTAAAAGCAGTAGGTGCCAAAGTTACACTTTGTAACGGCCAGTCAAGGTGCATCCAGGAGCACACAGTTCCCCGAAGCTGCTCCTTTCTCTCTTTTCCCCTTGATTAGTAACGAAATCATTTCCCCTCCGTTACAGAAGGTTCAGGACCTCAGCTGAGGAATTTGATGTTTGGACAGGCATCCTCTCCAGTTAGACGTGCAACAGGGGCAGGAGGGAGCAAGTCTGCAACCCCCAGCATCCTGCTGGAAGCCTGGGCTGCTCCACCGCATTTTCTCAGCGTGGGTATTTTACCGAGTCTTTGCTTGCCTTGATTTGCACAGCTGTAAAATGGAGCGATTATCCCACCTCCTTCCAGGGGTTATTTGCACCCAAACACAGAGGAGCGAGGCCAGGCAAAGCACTGAACCCAAGCAAACACCGATACGCACTTGCTTTTACCATGCATCATTTTTGTCTCTGAAGTCATGATTACGTTGTAATATTACCATTACTTTGACTTTTGAGGTCAAGGGTCTGGACTCGTGCCAGTTTCAGCAGACAGCTCCCGGTGCAGCCATCCCTTCACTCTCTCTGCAACAGACCACTCCACCCCTCCAGCTGCAGGAACCCCCCACCGGCTGGCCCACAGGAACGCCTTTCTTAATACTTGGTGATTGATTTGCAAATATAACCTCACAGGGCCCAGAGGAGACAAGAATCACAAAGAACGGCAGCACTTCAAAAAACAATTAATATGCACAGACGACCAAAAGCCTCCAGGAAATACACGCAAAAGTCAAAAGGGTGGGACCTGAAAAGCAATGCAATCCGAACGCAGTAACTTTCATATTCATATGTTTTTTTTCGGTGTCTGTTAAACATCCTTGATGACCATGCATTCCTATTACAAGGAGTGGGTAAATGGGGAGAAAATAACTGAAAGATCAAAGTCTGTGACCCCCCCCCCC
>PVHY01019560.1:0-27152 GCA_004024945.1 Uropsilus gracilis | reverse complement strand
ACCTGGGCTCTTGTTTTTAGGGAGAGTTTTGATGACTGCCTCAATTTCACTGCTTGTGATTGACGGCGGGTTTCCGGACGAACCTGGAGGCGGGCTTGGCTCCCAGGGATGACGGAGGGGGCGGCGTGGCGAGGGGGACCCTCCCAAGGGCCTGGAGCCGGCGAGGTGACCTCCGAGCAGTAGCTAACCTGGCGTGTGCAAGTTGGGCGGGTTTCGAGAAAGAAATATTTGAAAGGAAGGACATAGATTGAGGGAAGAACTGGTAAGAAAAAGAGAAATAGGAACTGATGTGCAGGAAATTTTCAACTCAAAATGCAGTTACAAATCCACTCAGATTCTAAAAGTTTTCATTTGTTCTATCTGGTTCATTTCTTATGTTGCTTTATGTGTCACATATGAATGAAATTGATGGCATGTATACATAACAGGATGCTACTTGTTGTTTTCAAAAGATTGAAACAGAAAAATGAAACCTTGACATTTGCAGCACGTGGGTGAATAGAGAGTATTAAGCTTAGTGAAATGATTCAGAGAGACAAAGACAAAAACCATTGTGTTTTGAGAGCAGATAAGACATTTTTGAGTTTCAGGGATGATGCACTAATAGGAAGGAAATTTGCCTGAAGTAGAATTATACCCAGAGCATCACTCATAACTAATTTAGATGATTAGATAATAATATTTGTAAACTTTCTATGACCTTGAGACTTAGAAAGGATTTTGGATTTGAGAAGATACCATTATGGGCTTAAAACTCTGAGGCTCTTAGAGTGGAATAAATGTATTTGGCCAGTGGGAAGGACATAAATCTTTGGGGATAGATGGCAGGCAGAACGCTGCCCCTCCAAAATGCCCACACCCTAATCCCTGGAACCTCTAAATCTCTAACCTTACAAGGCAAAAGGGACTTTGGAGATGTTAAGGGGTTTCGGTAGAGAAACTGTTCTGGATGATTGAGTGGACACAATATAAGTTCAGGGATTCCAACAAGAAAGAGACAGGAAATGAAAGTCTCAAAGGGTAATAAGGTGATGGAAGCTGATGAGGGAAACTCAACAGGATTGCTGCTGCTTGAAGCTAACTTTGGAAATGTAGTCTAAGACCAGAAGCCAAGAAATGCAGAGGTTCTAGAAGTCAGAAAAGGCAATGAAAGCAATTTTCCTCTAGAACCTTTAGAAGGAATGTAGCCCTGCGGACCCATTTGGCTTCTGACCTCCAACATTGCACATGAATGAACTGTAATGCATTCAGTCATTAAACTGTGACTTTCTCTCCATAAACCTGTCCTTATGTCCCCAGCCACCTTCTCCCTATATGACCCTTCATCTGCACTGGAATGGAGAAATAGGAGGAAACAAAAAGTAGAACCTAGCATTTTCATTAAATTATTTTTACTTAATGAAATTTTAGCTAAATAGAAACTTTACTATATTAATTTCAGAGAAAACCTGAGCAGTTATATCAAGCAAGTCAATGGAGCAGTTTATGGGAGAAGCAAGTGGGTTGATCTCCACAAGGGCCCCTCCTGCTTCATAGGAAAATAATCATCACAGTTCAGTTTGGGTTACATGTACAGCAGATTATCTATGAGTGCCATTCTGAGGCTTGCTCCTTTTGCAATGTGTATAGCACCCGTTTTAGATTAAGCTTGAAATAACTCTCAGGCTTTTTTGTAACTGAGCAGAAGTTCGTTACAACAGGAGATCCAAACAGGAACCCATCTGAAAATACATCAAATAGGTTTCCAGAGTCAATAGGAATCATTTTTTCTGTTAGCATATATTTGAGAGATACCCCCAAACTTACACATGCTAAAGATCCCGGGACCTCCTCCTACATGTGTATAAAGGCAAAGGAGACAGCACAAAAGAATTTTAATAGAACTCCAATGCATGGAGAGAGGAACAAGAATTACCAAACATTACCATCTCATTTGGGTAAATATCCAGTCAAACAGAGCTTGCCTAAACTAGGCAACTGAGGCCCAAAAGATTATTATAAATCTAAGGCACCTTCTAGAGGGGAACTGCAAGGAAAAGGTGAAAGGGGCAGGTAACTCTTGAATTGAAGAACAAAAATTAAAGTTCAAATCAAGAGAAAAGGTACCGCTGTCAGCTTCCCTGCATGTCTCTCGCTCATGCATCTACTCTTTGTCCCCCACAAGTCTCTGGTGCAAGCCGAAAGCCAAGAGGTAAATATGATTCTCCATGATATCTCCCCAGAGTCCATCAGCCATCCCTGTTACACAGCTTCACTTGGCTCTCTCAGTTCCACCCCTCACTAGGTGGGACAAGGAACATTCTACTTCTATTTTTATGGAGCTGTCTCTGCTATAGTACGGTGCTACGCAACTAAGTTTTTGGTAATTCATTAGAATAAGAGGAAGGAATTAACACCAACCAAAGTAGAAATCTAATATGAAAGCTAAACAAAGACATTTCAGGCATACATGTGTCCGAAAATTGATTTTATGTCCTCTTTCTCTGGAGGATCTTGAAGAATTTATGCTTCACACAGCAGCGAACTCTCCAGCAGAAAGATGCAGCATCTTAGAAACCAAAACTACAACTCCATAGACTCATGGACATCTCTCACACCATGAGTTTCTGTTTTCTTTCGCTCCTTCAAGGCATCACAATGCTACAACTCCATTAAAATCTACTCATCTGTTTATAAGTCTCCAAGTAGAACCTAAACATTGGTGTGTGAATTTTGACAGCACACGAAGAAAAAAGGTTTCTCTGAAGAGTGAAACCATTTGACTTGGAATCGCGTTTCTTTCTGACAGAACAAGATTAAGAGCAAATAGAACATGCATGATCTAAAAGAATCAGGAATTTTAATATTTGACACGCGGATGAGATAGGTTTGCAATTATTCGCATTTAGTTATGATGATGAAATGGAGGTTTGGAGAGGTGAAGGAATATGCCAGTGCCACAAGAGTATTGAATAAACAGGGTTAAGTGGAAATTAGTCTGTTTCTACTCAGGCTATGAACTATCGTGCCAGCTTCTTACCGGATACCATTAATTCTATCAGAGTGAAAAATTTCCTGTTTTATGTAAAGAAAAAGGCTCAAATAAAATCATCCACAAAGTCAGAAGTCATTCCAGCTTGAGTGACTGAAGGCTTGTTGCTGTCAGACTCATTTTAAGAATAGTTTGAAATCAGATCACTCACCTGGAGGTACTTAAGAGCCCTGGTATATATTTACCTGCCATGAAAAAAATGTTTTCCTTCTATATAGTACCTAAAATGTGTGGGATTTTATTTCCTCTTTCACAGCTGGAAAAGTTCAGGAACCAATGTGTTTTTCATGGTGTAATATCATCTGGCTTTAGGCAATGCCAGAAGAGAAGTTTAAAAAAGAAAGAATTGAACAGAATATATGCTTCGGTAATGAACACAAACCAGGCACACCACTAGTTCCATGTCAGAGTTAAGTATATTTTCAATGAAGTGTGAAAATATCTAATAAAATCTTGTAATTAGAAATCCATGAGTTGTTTGTGGAATTGATGTTTATCGGAAAGCGTAAGCACACATGAACTAAGTAACTATTATGGGCTGGTTGTTGTATGTTATTTCATTCTTTATAGCACTAGACTAGCAATACTCCTCTGAGATTTTATAAACAAGTGACTTCTATAGAATTAAAGCAATTACTAATAACAGCATTACTTGAATCCATTATTTTGGTTTTCATTGTTTCCGCACTAAAGAGATTTTATTGTTGCTGTTTAGAGTTTTAAAAGAAAACTGAGGTGGAAAACTATGTATTCTATCCTTTTTTTTTTTTCAAAATAACTATTCAGTTGGTAAGAGGATGAGTGGATGATTATGCATTCTTGTTCTTCTAAAGAAATAAAATTGCAATAACTTATGTAATCATATTTTGATATGAAGGCAAAATTTCTGAGTACAATTAAGAATATCAGAGTGCTAATTAAATAGTTTGATTATAATAAAGGTGTTCTGGAAAGTTCTATCTGACCTGCTCTTACCTCAAAAGCTTTAAACTCTAATAAATTAGAAAGAAAACATATTAGTTAAGTGTTAATTTTACCCAGTTACTTACACTTAATCTCAGTTTCCAGGGGAATATTACTATTGGTATGCACAGCAGGATTTTTTCTTTAATTTATGGGACTTCCAGGAAATTATTTTATAGAAATAACTTTTAGACTACTAGTGGAAAGTGGCAAATGTAATAAAGACATTTATTCCTTCCCTTCCAATATCCTGTAGAAATGATGAAAAAAAATACTTAAAAGTATATAAATCTGAAACATGATTTGGAAGAGCAAGGAAGTGGGCTGTTAATGCAGTTTTCCTGACTTTGAGGAGTTTCCAGCGCTTGAACTGAATTGCAGAACTGATTTGAGCCAATAGCATCCTTAACAGGAATGAGAAGATGATAGCACAGGAGAGAATCATCTTTTCTCTATGTAAAACTCTGTGTGAACATGCACAGAAAACACGGCCAGTCTTGAAGACAATAAGTAGCAGAATTGTTGATAAAAAACTGAACTCATAGTTCCTGCATGTCACCTGACCCACAGGAGCAAGATGCTTTGATGGTTTCTTGTTAAAGTCATGTCACATGAGATCCAAAGCTATTTTCTCTGTCTTATATTTTTTCTACTTGATTTAATATTTTCTAATTTTCTAATACCTGTCGATGACTGATTTTTGTTGAAATCACCAGTCCCTACTTCGACACCTTGACTTTAATGAAAGGAAAGCCAGATTGCCTGCCGAGTCCACGTGTGAAGATGCAACAGCGACACCCACGATTTAGTATCCCTTTCATTTCATAGTAACAGCACTTCAAAGATGTCTTAGGAAATGACTGCTCTCATCCCCTTGGTTCAGATTGTGTTTATTCATTTGCCTTCTCCAAATATCAGTGTCTCTCTCACTGATTTAGTCAATCACATGATTCAATTCTGCCCAATGAAAGAGGGGAAAGGTATGGGAGGAAGAGGATGGGGGAAGTGGAAGGAGAAGAGGAGGAGGAAAAAAAAACTTTATTCTCCTAGTTTGAAAGGATTACAACAAGGAATTTCAGGGAAAAGATGTGTGCATCCACAAACACACACATGACTATACGTACACACAAACACTGAAGACTTGCAGCAGAGACACAGAGAGAAAAAATAGCAACACAATCTGAATGTCAGATTTTTGTCCTCTTCCTCAATGTCTGTTTTTACCCTTCTTGGAATGTGTTTTTACAGCTCCTTTACCAGCATCTTAGCTTTGCAGACTGCTTCTTTCTGAATCTTTCACCCGCGTCTCAGGTCAGTTGTCTCTCTTAGGAGAGATCTTACCCAAAATTACACCCTTGACATTCACTAGAAAGGCAAGGTATACTATGTCATGTCACTCAAAATTCATTCATTAATTTTTGATTTCCTGCCTTTCTCTTCAGGCGGAGCCTGAATGTTATTTATTTATTTAAATTCAGGTAGAGCCTGAATGCTATTTATGGCTGGACCCTTAGACTATGAATAGTGGCCAGTACATAGTATCATTTATTTGGATAAATAGGCTTCATTTGAATAAATAAAGGAAGAAACTGAATATGAGAATTGTATAGCTACCCAAATTGGGAAGCTGAGGAAGGTGAATAAAATTATAAATTACAATAATTTTCTCATTTTATATGAGAGTAAGTTGGTGTAATTAACATGCAATGCCTGAAATATCCCCTAGAAATTTTTTTCTTCAGTGGCAAACACATCACTGTTTTCAGTCTGGAAACTGTGAAGAAAGAAAATGATTTTTGAAATAGAATGAGTCAACAAATTCTTGTGAAATTTACCATTGACATTGAGATTTGTTCATTTTGAGTTATAGATAGTTTTATGCATGAAGGTGATTTTGGCTTTAATGAAAGGAAATCAATTTATAATAATTACAATTAGGTCATTATAATTGATTACTCCAAAAGAATTTCACTTTATATTTATGCCAATACTAATATTCAGAAGAAAGCTCACCAATATTGTGCAATTCCATTTTTTCCAACTCTGTACAAAATAACTTTTCTTTCTGCATAAATAGCATTTCTTCCTTTTGAGTGTAATTTCCAAATGCAGGTTTTGAATACTCATATGCCGCTAGATGAGCACAGTTTACTTTTTATGACTACTATTACAATCCTTATATAGAAGATGGATTTTGGCAAATCAAAATTCAAAGTTAAAGGTCACTGAAGTTTGCCTTAAATTGTTCACCAAAAGTGAAAGAGGAATAAATACTCAATTCTTTCTCCTACTGAAGGAGTGGGTTCTCTCAGAGGATGTGACTTGGGGAGACTTTCTTAAGGGACATCGTCATTAGTAGTAAAATATTCCATGTACAATAAGTGCTCACTTAATGATCAGGAAATGTTATATTATTGGTTAATATCTTCCAGAATTTTTTTACTTAATACCCTTTGCAATTGAATTTCATGATGTGTAAAGACTTCTGAATGTTCTTCACATTTTATGTTACCAAGTAAAACTATGTTCGTATGTGTGACCCTATATGAAAATTCTTGGCAAATCAGTGCATAAATTTTGTTGAATTATGACAACGATCTTGATATTATTTGTCTCATACAAAAACAAAAAGAATTTTATTTTCGTTAGCGTTCTTGGATTTTTAAAATCATTCTTGCTACATGTGATCAGTAACAGTGATTTATGTTAGAGATATGGATAAAATGGAGGCTAGAACAAAAGAAAAAGAAAAAAATCAATGAAAGCAGAGACAGAAAGCTTCACTCAGCTTTAACACTCCCTTTCTTCTAAAACAATTAAACACATCATATCATATGAGATGTTTCTGTCCTTTGAGGGTTAAGGGAACCCTCAGAAACTTATTTAAATAAATCTCATTTAAATAAAAATTGGTTAATATCATATATTTTCTTATTAGAAATACACAGCTTTACTATTATGATGAAAAACAGATTGAAAGTCTCTACTAGGAAATACATGCTATAGATTAAAGTGAGGTGTTTTTTTTTTTCTATATTTTAAGGGTAACAGTATACCTGAAATTTAAAATCATAGCTTTAAAACCGGACTGAAATGATGTGAAATATATATATATGTATATGTATATATATAATATTAAAAAAAAACTAATTCAGCCAATAGATTCTGAACTACATTGTGCTAATTTATGACAAGTGCATCTTCTGTTTACCAACAACATATTACATGGCAAAACAAACCAAAGACAATGTAAAATAGTGAATGTTTTATTATGGTTACAGATTATTAGGAATATGACAGAGTTCCAGAGCAGGAATGGTTTATTGTCTCTGACTTGTGGTATCTGGAGACTTCACTGGGAAGACTTCAAAGAGTGACTAGGACCTGGAACCTTCAGGAGAACTTTCATATACACTTGTAACAAAAAAAAATAGTTGGGAGAATTCAACAGGTAGTCTCAACAGGCATTTTCAATTAAAGTCCCTCCATCCAGACTGCTGCCATTAGTCCCAGCGTCTTGGCCTTACAGGGACTATGGTCATACTACATGAGCTGCTCTTCCTACATGAAAATTTAAGGCTGTCAGAGAGCATATCTATTCATAAGCATAGCATTTTATGTTAGGTCCTAAGAAGTCATGTCCCATCTTCTGCTTTATTTTATTAGTAGTGGCAGCCAGCATGGCTACATTCAAAGGAAAAAGACATATCCCCACCTCTTGATGGAAGATATGGATAAAATTGTGGTCATGTTTTAAAATCACCAAGGTCTGAACTCTGTCCACAAACTATTTCTTCCACTTGCGAACAACCTTCACACTTCCCCAAGACCATACAAAGGGCACATCTCTTACTCCATCATCAAGCAGAGACTCAAGTTGCAGAACATAAATTTGAAACTACATCAAGTTCAGGTGCAGAAGAGATATCTTTGCTATGATTGCTCTTGATTTCAAAAGATTTCAAAAAAGGCAATGTACCTTCCCATGCCACAACAACACACAATGCTGATAGAATCAACAGTTAAAATTAACAAGACCTAGCAGAGTAATAGTATTGATGGTGAGATTATTTGGCTATTCCTACTGTACATACATGTCAATATTTTAAAACATATTTAAAAATGTTTATTGTTTACATATTTATATGTATATATATTACATATATGTGTATATACATATATATGTGTGTGGGTATATATATATATATATATATATATATCACATAATTGTATCACCCAGGATTCTCCCACCACCATATCAACCTTGAAAATCATCTTGATCTTTGTGCTCATCCCTTCCCTCTTTTTTCCACTCTGCCTCCCTCCTCCTCCCTAGCTGGATGCTTTGTTCTGTTGTCAGCTTGTTAGTTTTGACTTTTTCTTGACCTTTTGTTTGTTTTTCCTCTATCTCACATATAACAGAGACCATCCGGTTTTTGACTTTTTCTTTCTGGTTTATTTCCACTAGCATGATTCCTTCTAGGTCAATCCAAGTTATCACAAATGCATCAAATTTGCAAGACATATAATTAAAATGGAATTTTGAAAGTTAATCTCTATAATATACAACTACATGTAATCAACTCATTATCAGTAAAATGTTATATCAAGGCAGTGAAAAGAATATTCTGAATTCAGATTTCATATTCCAGAATCAAGAATGAAGCTTACAAACTTGTGATCAAATAGTTAGCAACACTGCACATGGATCCCTGATATTAAAGTACATGTAGAGAAGATGAAAACTTGATGAAACTTGAATTGTATCCTCCAAGCAACTAAATAGCAATGACTAATTGTCACTGGATATTGAGAATTGTAGGTGCCAGTTGATTTACAGGAAATAAAGGGGAGGGAGTTTTAACTACTAATCTCAGGCACTTCATCTCGTAAATTTGAAAGCTAATTTCTCAGCTCTTAAATAACTACCCCAAAGCATTCCATCATAAAGTAAATAATACCACATAGGATTTAATGCAAGAGGTGAAGATTGATAGATTTATGCCACAGTCCAAACTCTTTGGCAGATATTCTAATCCGGAAACTGATACCACAAAGGCAAAATACTACAACTCTAAAGAGGAAATGAGGAAATATGTTTTACTATTCCTTAGCAGTCCAAATTACAATAAATAAAAATGTGGTTATCTGAATTAAGTCAAGTCTATTTTTAGCCAAATGCATAAGTACTTAGATGGTATAGGAAATAAAATAAAAACACAATGCAATGGCCTGAGGCCTGTGAAAATTTTTCTACTGTGTACTTGGGACTCAGGTGTTTAAACAAAACTAATTCCATCTGTGAACTGCAGGTGGATAAATTTTTATTTTAAATGTTAAAGGTGAATGTCATTAGAGAACTTCATTTGATGATGCTGAGACTGTAATTTCTGGTTCATTCTCAGAATTTTGCATTACTCTTATACCAAACCTGGGATATCTCTCTGAGTCTTGAGTGTAATTATCTGTCTTAGCACTACATTTGCCACAAAGTTGTACCTCTGCCAGTGTTAGTTTGAATAGCCAGAGTCTCCCGGAAATGAATAAGGAGCTTAGACAAAAGGTGTTCTCTTAAAGCTTGACTAGAGGCTTCTTTCTGGTTTCCCCTGGCACAAGGAATTGAAAGGGGAATTCCTAGTATTGTAGGAATTTCCACTACCTTCTCCTAAAATTTCAGGAAATAAAGAAATTACTAGCAGTAATTCAGAGTTCCTGTGACTAAGGAGTGTACAATAAACTCAATTAAAAAAAGAAAACCATATTATTTTTGCAATAATCAGTATGAAAAAATTAAAATGACTTGGTTATATCTGCTAATGTGTTTAGTATCTCTCTGTTTATCTACTACCTATGTAAATCTTACATTTCCCTAGACAAAGGCTGTTTTGAAATGTTAATGGAATCTCCCAATGTGCTATGACTTAGGTGATTTAGATGTTCTTGAAAAGTAATGGATTAAATGAATTTATAATAAACTCATTATTTGACTAGAATAAAGTAAAAGGGAATTATTTTTTACAATGAATTATTCTACTCTAAAATGATTGTCTGAATTTGGTTTCTTTGTACTACAATGAATTGTGAAGAAAGACAGATGAAGATAGATAAATAGATGTATTTTAAAATACAGTATTTTATAGATGTTTTAAAAATATATTATATATATTTTGCAATATATTTAAAAATATATATATTTATACATAGATACATTTTATATAGATATATTAGATATAAATTATCTATACAAATAATAGATATATTTTAAAATATAGATGTATTTTAAAATATGGTATAGGATTTCAATTAAAACAAAGATGTGGAAGTTATATATAAATAAATTATTTAAAATTAAAAAAAGAATTAAACATTGGCGTAGACTCTGGCTAAAATAAAAAAAAAAATTCCTCACATTGAGTATGAGCACATTCTACCATCTTCTCAAATGAGACGATGCTTTGTCATTGCCTATTTGTCAAGATCTGAATATAATTGTACTTTTAAATTAATGGTGTCATATAAGAACTAAAGATGATAATATGACTAGTCTAGCACTTACTGAAAACCTTCCCAGACAGACCTTCCAACATAACAAACACAATGAACGTCCAGTATTGCAATTTTTTAATGGTCACTTGAGCACAAATATATTCAAAAGAGTGTTTTGAGATTATCTCAAATTCCCAATAAGCAAGATTTACACACTGTGCTTCAGGGAATAGATGTTAAAAAGTGATCTCCTCTCAGGCCACTGTCTAGACCACAGGAAACCTGGTCAGCAGATGGCCCATCACAGGGGCAGACTCCAAAGTTTCCATCATGCTGTGGCCAACAGCTAGACACAGTGAGTCATGGCCACCACAGGAACCAGTGAGTGCCCAGGAGTAAGACAGCAACTGTCCAATTCAAACTCAGGCCAACCTAACACCATCCGGCATTCATCATTTGAGTAGGAATCAATCATTCATCTTTGAATATAAAATCCAATGAATCTTGAAGGTTTAGAGAGCAATTAAGAAAATTGAAAACAACAGCTTTTCAAGAGTCAGCTTGCATTGAGAAGTGTGAGGAACAGATTTTCCAGGTAGTGATAAACATTTATAACCACATCAATATCCATATCTCAACACACCTAGTATTTATTTCGTTCATAATAATGGCCTCAAATAGGGTTAGGTGAGAACAAAAGGAATGCTATAAATAAAATTTATTAGCATCTTAGTTGTGAGAATAGGCATATGGTCATATACATCCATATGAAATTTTGTTAGGGTTTCCTTTTTGTCTTTGGGATAAAAAAAAAATCCATTCCTATTTATTGGATGAGAAGAATTACAAATCATAGCATTAAGCTATTCTATGTACAAAAATAAGTATGTTGAGTGAAGGTAAGCTTGATTGAAATTGTTATTAGAGAGCAATTAGAAATCAGCTATAATTTTGGTTCTTGACATTTTTATGTATTTTAGGCAAAGCTAGAACCCCCTAGCTTTATTTATATGGTTTGAGTTATTTTTAAAATAATGTGATGGCCTCTGTCAATGATTGATTTTATTTGGAAATCCAGCTGACACAGGCATGTCAGTATTACCAGCAAGGGCATATGAAAGAGAGTGTTTGGGGGAGATGGGAGAAATGGATTTTGTTTTTCAATGATTTTGACTGTCCCCCATCCCCTTTCTCTCAGGATAGCACTGAAAAGCAAGTTCCTGCTTCTCTGGAAATTCCAACTCCATGATGCAGGTCTGGAACTAGCACCAGTATAAGAAAAAAACCACTGTAAGGAGAAGGGCCACTAAGAGTGTGTCACAGGGTGTCACATAGGAGAGTTTCAACCTACTCTCTCTCTCCAGGTCTATTTTGGTGAAATAATTAATATTCCTGCTGTTTAAAAATTTTTGTGTTAAGTCATTTTTCACTTAAACCAAAAAAGAGTCTTGTATCTTGTTTTCCTTTACTCTGAATGTACCTATTTATTCATATAGAATATATTCATATAGAATATATCAGAATGTGGTATAACTTCTTTCTATTCAATTATCTTTTTTTTCACCTTCAAGATCACACTTAGCTCCTCTCTCTCTCTCTCTCTCTCTCTCTCTCTCTCTCTCTCTCTCCCCCATGTGTGTGTTTGTGTGTACAAGAGGTCTAAACTTGTTAAGACAAAATAAAGGTTACAAATTTACCTGGTGTGAACAGTCCTCTATGAGAAAACTAAGTACATGTTGCTATATATTTCTTATTCATATACCTAACATAAAAGTAATGCACATGATACACTCATTCAAAAGGAATCTTGCACCCCTATGTTTATTGCAACACTATTTACAATAGCCAGGACATGGAAACAACCTAAATGAAACAAAACTTTTGAGTAGATCAAGAAGATGTAATACATAGACACATGTAGGAATATTACTCAGCAATCAAAAAGGATAAAGTCATGCCATTTGCAGCAATGTGAACGGAACTAAAAGGAATTGTGGTAAGTAAAATTAGTTGGGGGAGAAAAAGATTAATGCCTGGTGATACTAATTAAATGTTAATGGTGACCAAAACATTTTTGGATAAATCAAAGTTTTAGTAAAAAAATAAGAAAAAGATAAAATTTGGTAGCTGACCAAAGACTTGAGGCACCAGCTGGGGAGAATAAGGGGATGGGAGAAGGTGTAAAACAAGAGTGGGAAGAGAGCAAGAGAGAGTAGTGATAGATCAGAGGTGACTTGGAGGTGGGAGAACCACAGAGACTATACCTGAGGGAAGAAATCAAATACTATCTGAAAAATAACAAGGATGTGAGAAAATAAAAACCAAGCAAATAAGTAATTCATTGACACATTTCAAAAAAACTGACTGAAGCCAGTAAGTGACTAAGAGATAAGCCTAGAAAAGAAAATAGACCAGTATTAATTAATCTCATACAGTCTACTCAGCTATTCTCCAAAGAGGTGATTAGAATCCAAGTCTAGCAGATCCAAGAGCAACATCAAATGACGTGCCCATGATGGTGTCTTTACCTTTGGGTTCCTGTTTCATCGTTCTTACTGTCGTCTTCAACAAGGACTTTATCTCAGGTCAGACACACATTTACTATTGTACTCCAACTACAGTTTATAGTGATAAATTCACACATAGAGCAGATAGTAGAGTACCTATAGAGATTTTATTTCTCCAAAATGACCTGCAAGATGTCAAGAGTATACAGGTCTGATGGAC
Source organism: Uropsilus gracilis (assembly GCA_004024945.1). NCBI lineage: Eukaryota > Metazoa > Chordata > Mammalia > Eulipotyphla > Talpidae > Uropsilus > Uropsilus gracilis. The sequence continues at coordinate 13,945 of PVHY01019560.1, read as the reverse complement.
AAGGAAAAGGCTTTTGATTTTTTCTGTCTGTTCCAAGCACTGGGTCAGAGTTAGCATTCTCTGAAGTACACAATAAGGGAACAACTAATATTCTGCTTCATTTGATTAAAATGATCCTTTTTAAAAATTTTTTGTATGATCAGTGCCACCAATGTGTTTTCTTTCCTCATTGTTTCATTTCACAGAGGAACAAAATTTTCCAGTATCACTAACTGATTTTCTGCCAGCACTAGCTTAGGAGTATTATTCTTTAATTATCTGAAACTCAGTATCTTATCTGTGGCACAAATCCTAAATTGTATTTTACCCTCCTCTCTTAACGTAAAAATTAAGATAAAAATCAAGATGTCATTAATGACTGGGTCATTCTTGGCAATACTGTTTAAATGGTAATCTATCTCAATTATTTAAAGGGGGATGGTTGAAACTAATAACCAAATGCCTTTAGCAAATATATTTGAAGTGAATGAAAGAAAATCAATAAGGTGGTACCACAGGGTGACGCTGCTTGTTGCCCATCCTATGACAGATTTGAACAAAGGGATTTCCTTTTCTTTTTAATACTGTTCAGTGGAATGTATAGATCTCGAGCATGTTTCCATATGCCTATTGGATGGACATTTGTATTTCCTCTTTGGAGAAGAGACTTTTTAGTTCTTCTCCCCACTTTTTTGATTGGACTTTTTTTCTTTGTTTTTGCTAAGTTGTGTGAGTTCTTAGTAGATCTTTGCTATCAAAATCACAATAAGATATCATTTTATACCAGAAAGAATGAATGACCAATATCAAAAAAACAGGCAACAAGTGCTGACATGGATGTGAAGAGAAAGGAACACTCTTACACTTCTGTTGGGAATGCATACTGTTCCAGCCACTATGGAAAGCAATGTGGAGGACCCTCAAACAACTGAAAATGGAACTACCATTTGATCCAACAGTCCTGCTTCTGTGAATCTACCCAAAGGACAACAAGGACACCATTCATCAGTTTTGGGGGCATTCATGTTGCTTACATATCCTGGTTGAAAAATACATGGTAAATTTACACAATGAAACATTGTTCTGCAATTAAAATTGACAAATATGGCAAATCTGTGACAATGTGGATGAACCTAGAGGGAATCATATTAGCAGAAATAAGTCAGAAAGAAAAAGACAGAGACCATGTGGTTTCACTAATAGATGGGCTATAGGTATAACAAACAAAAGGCCAAGAAAATGTCAAAACAAGCTAACAACAGACCTGGGGCAAGCAGCCAGGGAAGGGAATGGGGGAAAGAAAAATCAGGGAAGGGAAGAGCACAAGAAGATCAAGATGAAGGTTCATAGATGATAAGGTGGAGGGAGAACCTCAGAGAATACAATGATGTAATATAAATATATATACCAATATACATAAATATGTAAAAATAGTCAATAATATTTTAAATAAATTAAATAAATATTGAAATATTGGGATGTTTAAAAAAAGTATAGATCTCTAAATTTTAAACTTTTTTTAACTGCTATTTTTTTCTTACATGTCTGCTCATCAAAATTACCAAAACATACTGTTTTTTAAAAACATATTAATCTTTCCATTGATGTTTGATTGGTGTAATAAGAAACAGGCCAAAAAGAAAAAACAGAAACCAAATGGTTTCACTACTATATGTGACATGGGAAAGATAAACAAAAATCCATAAGGAAAAGTCAAAACAAACCAACAACCAAATTGAAGTACCCAACTTGGTTAGGGGGCAGGGTGGGAATGGACATGGAGCGGGGTGAACCCCAGAGATCATAGCGATGTGAAACTTATATATAAATTATTTAAAAAAAAAGAAATCAGACTTCAAGCATGTCTTAAAATAGTGTGCTAATTTGGTCAACATATTTTGCATGCAACAGAGTACTGGAAAAAACAAATTGACAGACAAATATCTTTACACAGTCCAGATTTAGACTCTTGGTTATTAAATTCAGATTCATTTACAGGAGCATTGAAAACATCTGTAACTTTTTCAAACAGCATCATCTCAGCCTTGTAAGAAACAACACAACTTATTTTTCAGTTACATCCCGCCAAGTTTAGGTCATGGGAAGAAATGGAGAATCGAAAGTAGGCATTCACTGACTGAAATTGGAAAGGGGGCATGAGTCACAATTACATGCAGAAAATCATCAAACTGTCCCAGATTCCCTTGTTTCAAAGTATGTAAAAACTAGAGGCAGTAAAAGAAGAAAGTGCAAGCATAAATAGATATTAGACATCTACTCAATGTTTCTTTCTACTAATACTTTCAAAGGTGAGTTGTGTTGATGGAGTTAGAGGCACTCTCTTCAAAGAGAGTAGCCATTTCATCAGGTAAGTTCATTCTGAGCAATCAGATTCAAAACTTTAAAACATATATATGATGATAAATGACACAGTACAGCTATCAAAAAATGATTTCAACCTCTTTACTCTTCTGCATTAGCAATTTTAAAAAACAATATTATCAATAATGTCAGTTGGGTTATAAAAGTAATGTTTCTGTGAACCCAAATAATTTATGATGCTTTCAACACTGCAGCCTGGTCTGAGGCCTTTTTGGGACACATCTCCTTTTTGTCACCAAAGCACATGGTCATTTTAACACGTATAAATAGAAAACAGACTTTAGTTATAAAACAATGGACTGGGATTCAGCAAGCTTAAATTACAAATTTAGCACAAGCAAAACCGACAGCGATTATCCAATTCAGACCAGGCTATCTTTCAAGTCCCTGTAGAAAGGACATACAGCAGACAATATCTGCAAGACTATTAAGTCTCTTACATAAAACAGTGTGCTTGGCATACTAAGGTGTAACAGGCATTATGTGAATATGCTAACTCTTTTACCCAGAGGGGTGTAATTATCCAAATACATGATTTGCAGTGACATGTGTTATCCTTTTATTCTGGCTCAAAAGACTCTCCGAGTTCCTGCTCAACTATTCACCTGGACCTTTCTACAACATGTATTTTGTTCCTGAATCCCAAAAAAACACAATTCAATGCAAATGTACTACCATCCCAACTTGTGGGTACTTCAATTAACATTCTCTTGTGGTAGGGCTAACTTCAATTTTTGTGCACAAATTCTTACTTTTCTGATAAATTAACAAGTCTATACAAAATTAGAAGAGACAATTATTAGACTTGAATCATTTTGTGTAAGTGCTTTATGCTCCATCCATTTGACATCTGCATAACTATGACTTGAAGAGTAAGTTGGGAACATGAAATTGCATGTCCTCTAACAGTATGATGACATCTATAATTCTTTAATCATTTGGTTAAATCAGCGCTGGATGTATAGTGCAAAACTAGTCTCATGTAATGAAAGCATGTTGACATTTCCAGGTCAACTCCAGTGTCTTTCTGGCATTACTAGATGTGAAGCTAACTGTAGAATTATAGGCAATAGCATTCATATTTACGAATAATGTAATCACCTATTTGATAAAGTTGAGGATAAAACTTGTCATTAAAACTTCAAAGATATTATTTTATAAAAACAAGCACATGAGAGAGCTACTTAGAAAATTAGTTAACATGTGAGAATGCATAAATCCTAAAACAGATGCCAAATGTCCTAGACAACCAGCATCATTGATGACATAATTAACAATCTAAAATCCCAAGTTTTTTGTAGCAGTCATCTGAATTAATATTTATGGAAGTCACAAATATTGTAGCATGTGAAAAATTATTTTACATACATTTCTAGGAAAAACTGTCTTTTGTAAATAAATGACATTTTACCAACTCAATATTTTGAGTTTAAGACAAAAGAATATGGGAAGGAAAAAAAAGATAAAAGAATTTAGACTATTCAAACACTGAGAAAAATGTATGCTATTAATATTTTTTTACTCCGGTATAGACACTTTCACTAAAATCAGTCCCTTCACAATGACGTTACCACAGAAAAAGAAATAAAGCTTCACTTTAGAAATGTAGGCATCTGTATTAAAAATTTGCTCAAATTCTTTCTCATTATTTACAGAGATTTGTAGCTTTTATCATTTATCTCAATCTTTACCTAAATGCTGGTTAAATTTTATTGCAGAAACTTCATTAGCTTGTTCTTGAGGTTAATTGAATTGAGTATCCATCATTTTTTACAAATAGTTGCAATCTAAAGATTTGTATACTTTTGGAGATGAATATGTATATAAAGTAGTGTGTAATTGAACTTGCAAGTTTTACACAGAAAATAAAATATGGGCGGAGTGGCACATTCCCCCTTTCCCTGTGATATGACAAGTGTCACTGTCCCTGAAGACAACACACCATCTATATGCATTGTCTGAGTGAAGATGATGAGGATTACAGCTATAACTGAGCCAAGATGGACAAGAAAGGTGAGAAGGCAGGTTTGGCTTTTGTTTCAAGCTTCTCATGCAGAGATCATCGGGAGAAAATATTCCTCTGCTCTGTTTTCCCTGTCACTTGCAATTTCAGCTGCCATTTTCCAGCTATTCTCAAATTTTCTGGTGCTACTGATGTCATGTTTTCCCTGGAAACCTGAGTCTGAGATACTGACATGCTACGGACCATTTATTTGTGCTTGCAATGCCCGAACACTGGATTATTAGAAAAGTGGGAAAAGCTAGAAGGGAAGGCAGGCAAAACAATTCAAGTTTCTTATCTGGTAGCAGTGATTGTGGTTTGATTGAAGAGAAAGACATTGAGATCTCTGAGTTTCTGTGTAGGGGGCGGGGGACTCTCAGGATCCTCCACCATGCTCCAGAGTAAATCCTCTTTTATTAGAATAAAAAGAAGACCATTGATTATCCGGTGATGGTACCAACATACACGCACCCTGAGGTGAGCAAGAACATATTAGCCAGAACATACTCAAGCTTCTGGAATAGAAGGCCAGCAGAGGCAAACACTTTCAACCCATCTGTATTAATAGCTGGCTTTGCAGCCGTGGTTGCTGAATGAATTGGTCGTTTTATCAAAGTTACCATTTATCAGCATAGGTTTTCCTTCCCCTCCTGCTCCCCCAGGGGGTACACTGATACCATATTGATACAGGGACTGGATGGAGGAAGCTCTTATTCCATCTCTTTATTCCAAAAATCCACTAATATATTGTCCTCAGATAGAGGACATGTCATATTAAATGGATAAGACTGGATACTACACTTGATCTTAGCCAAAAGGTCAAGAAATGATCAACACACATTTCCTAGTAGAATGCTTTAGAATCCCTTGAAAATACATATGCCATCTTGCCTAGGTCCCCTCTGGCCTGGTGATAGGGATAATACATTTCTCCTCTTGTTTTTTGTTTGATCAAACTTGTAGTGATTATCACTTTTACTAGTCTCTTCAATGAATCTACTTTTGATTATGCTGTTTCTTCACCCAATGTCTTTCTTTTTCATTGATCCCTCCTTTCATTCATATATTTTTCTAATTACTTGGGGTTTAATTATATTTTTGATTTTTTTAAGCTTAGATTGAGCAGATTTGCAGAGTTCTAAATACTTCTTTACACATATCATTAGTGGTATCACACACTCATTCTGTAAAACTCAATTTGAAACAATTCTCATTTCCCCAATGTTTTTTCTTTGTCTAGTGTTTATTATAAGTATGTGATTTCTATTTCTTATATCTGAGGCTCACCTAGTTACACCGTTACAGAAAATTTCCAATTCAATCCCATCATTCTCAAATATGCTCAGATCAGTAAGGTATTCTTTATGCTAATATATAAAATTTATTGAGAATAATTTCACATTTTAGAATAGTGTTTACCTTAAAATGGTTGAGAAGTTCAAGTATCATTTAGACATTTCTGACTTACGTGAATTTCTTTTTTAGCTGTTCTACCAATTGCAAGCAAAGAATATTCATATCTCCAGTTCTAATTATAAAATTGTGTATGTTTTTAATTTTCTCGTTTATTCCTGCCAGCATTTGAAATTTTGTCATGAAATTCATAAACATTTATGGCTGCTATGTGTCTTCCTGAAGAATGAACTTTTATCACTTATTAAATCCCCCCTTTATTTACAGTAGTATATTTTGTCTTAAAAACTTTTATTTAAACTAATAATAAAACAGCTTAATCTTACTCTTCAAACTTGTATTTTATCTGTTTTGTTCTCTCATTTCACTTTATTTGTCTTTAAAATAAAATTGTATCTCATAGAGAACACAATTTTTTTAACCCATTCTGAAAATATTATCTTTGTTTGGATCACTAATTCATTAATAATTTGTGAAATCATTAGTACGACTCTTTTGTGATCAGTGTTGTTTATACCGTCTGGTTTTCTCTTTTATTTTTAATCTCTCTGAGTCTCTTTTAATTCATATTTGAATTATCTAAATATGTTTTAGAATTTATCTAACTACTCTTGTCAACTTTTCAGCTTTAGTTACTTCATGACTGTTAAGGATTACAAGGTATAAACTAAATCATTCAGTTTTTTTTTAATAATATACTACTTAGTCTACAATATCAAAATATTGCAATGTATATGCCATGTGACATATCCCCCTCTACTTTACTTTGTGTTGTATTGATAGGTTTATAAACCTATATTTATTTAAAAAATTAGAAGAAAATGGCAAAAATACTCTTTTTTGCCCATTTAGGTACGTACTTTCTTTTCTGAAAACAATTTTCCTTCCACTATTTTTCTTTAAGTTGCAAGAACTTCACTTAATATTTCATTTGGGGTAAATATATTGATGATGAAGATATATCTCTTGATTTTCATAACCTTGAAAATATTTTTATTTTACCTTTAACATTGAAGAATACTTTTCACAATTACAGATTTCTGAGTTGCCAGGTTCTTTGCATGGCACATTAAAAATGCTGTTTCTATTTTTTGTCTCCAATTATAATAAGAAAAACATTGATTAGAATTTTGTCTCCCTATAGGCAATATCTTGATTTTTCCCTTCTTGTTTATAAGATCCATTTATCTTTGGTTTTATTCATTTGACTATGATGTACTTGACTCAGGATTTTTTTCATTTTCAGACTTGACATACATAGGACATCCTTTGTTAATTTTAGGAATGCCTAAGCATGAGTTCTTTTATACTTTTGTCCTCAATTATTTTTTCCCTTCTACCAGTCTATGTACACATGTTGTAGTACTTCTAATAGTCAAGTTTTCAAACTATTTTTCATTTTTATCTTACCATTTCTTACTTTAAAGAATTTACATTGATTCATCATAAAGTTATTACTTTTTCCTCTGTCATGTCTGTTCAGCTATTAAATCCATCCATGGAACTCTCTTTACTTAATAAAATGTGTTTATCAGTTATAGAATTACCAAGTGATTCTTTATCTTTGTTTTTATTTCTCAACATGATACCAACTGCAGCTTAGAACTAATTTCCAGGATGAAGCAGAAAGTAGGTTGATATGAAAACAAACAAAACAAACAAACATAAAAAACATTGAGACAAAAATACATATTTCACAGGGTGCTTCTGTAATATACAAGACATTTTTTGTCTTGTACTGGTTATTAGAACTTTGAATGTATTATCAAAATGCTATGGAAATGCTATTGTTGCTCTTGTTACTAGGTAACATAGTTCTGTAGTGTAACTATTGTTTATTCTTGGCATGTGTCCATACTATGAGCTTATGCTCAATTATCTAATTCCTAAAGAATCTTAATTAAAAACGGACTTCGGGGAGTTTCCATAGATGTCTTATTTAATGCCATCATGAAAGTACTGAAATAATTTCCTACTATCATAACATTAAGAAAATATATCGTGTATGATTTAGTAAGCACCAATTTTAAGTGGTTACTATAATGAAAACTCATATATTGAAAGCATTTAAAGGCAAATGGTCAAGTATAATAGCATTTTAGATCATTCTTGGAAAACAATGGCAGAATGAGATTATTTGTTCATATTCCATATTTGTTCAGATTTTCTGCTAATTAAAAAGCAAACTATTAAGATATCTTAATAATATCAATAAAATTGTGATGCAGTTTTGTATGACCTTATCATACAAATGATATGCTGATAATGATTTAGAGTAATACACACACATCCACATGTTGTATAGAACTATGCATACAAACAGCATTGTAAGTTGGGGGGTTTCACTGTCTTCAACTTAGAAATGAGACAACAATATCTCTACCTGGTATCAGGTCCAAAAGGGGGAGAAGTCTCTAACCAACAAGTCACATGTCCGCATTACCTGTGCATAGCAGTTGCACGACAAAAGCAGTTTAAAAATCAGGGTTTTATTAACAAGGGAAATTAACCAGGAAAAAAGGTCTTTAATGCCACAAGTGGGCCAGTTATCTTACCCTAATCACCATTTAGCCCAAAAGTCCCAAACACATGTCCAAGGTGGTACCCCTGGTAAGGACTGCAAAGTCCAGTCTCTCTCCAGCATCTTCTCTTTGCTTCTTCTCTCTCCAGAGTCCTAAGCTGCTCTGCTTCTCCAAGGCTCTTCAGCCTTTTCCAGCAGATTCTGATGCAAAAATCAGCTTTTCAAATATGCCATCTCGCTGTGGCTCCATGCAGTTCCTTTACCAGGCCCTGCTTTGGTGGTGGCATCTGGCCAAACCCACCAGGCCTGCCTTCAGAAGCCCTTGCTTATACCTGGTCTGGCACTTTGGCATCTGACTTCACACCAACTAAGTTTCTACCAGCCAGTATCCCACAATGTGGCTCCTTACCACCACCAGCTCTCTCTACCAGGAGGTTTCCCCTAATCAGGCCACATGGGCCTGTTCTCTCAGTCCACCATTCTCACCTCTCTCTTTTTCTCTCTCCTCCTCTTCCCTTTTTATACATCATCTCTTTCCCCTTCCCATTTTCTATCATGTGGGTCTTTCTCTCAGACCCTGCCGACCAGTGTATTTTGGCACCAATACAATTTTTAACTGCATCACTACCCTGCATCATAGTCAGCATTCATGGGCTAAAACTCCTGAATATTGCATGCAGTTGAATGTCTCAAACATGTGTGCAGAAACCCGATGATACAGATCTCTGGAAATTTTGCAAAATTCAGAAAAACAATATTCACAAGAAATGGGATTTTAATGTGACTTTTTAAACCATTTCAATTACATTAAAGTAATATTTTGACATCTCAAAATGTTAAAGTAAATCATTTATACTACATAACAAAATCATATCTGAACAACAAAATACACTTGAGAACACAAAAGACAGAAACATTCAAGAAAGGAAACAGTATTTTGTTAAACTAGCTATCTCATATTTTCTACTAAAATTTTATTATCCTTAGGTTTTTATATTTTAGTTTTTATTTCATTCCACTTCCAAGAGTCTTTATTTTCCTATCTTGGACTCTAATTTAGGGACACCATTGAAAATTTTTCCTCTTTATTCCTATTAGTACAAGAAAAAGCAACATGGTAATCATAATAATCAATGATAATAATGTAGTAGTCAAGCATCTTCCATAGCAAAAAGCTAAAATTTATCTCATAAAACCTGTTTTTGTGTGTTTAGAAAGAGTGGGGAAAGTTTATTGCTTCCATTAAGTTAAAAAATCAGATAGTTCCTATTATTTATCAGATATAGTTCTTGCTAATAATTTAATGAATGTCAATAAGGCTGAAACTGCACTTGACTAAGAATGAAATCATTATTGTATTCCCTGGTATTCTCCCTCCACCAATGATATAATATATTTATCTATACATAAATATGTAAACAGCAAAATGAGTAATAAAATAATTATAAAAAAGAGAAAAGAATAGTGTCATGGTGGTGCTTGACAAATATTAGTCCATTTTAGGTCTGTGGTTTCATTTTTTTTTGAACAGTATCAGAATGACATCAGAAAGATTAGAGTTAATTATAGTTGCATGAATTTTTACATTAAAAGATTAAATTAAATGAAAGCATTATAAATAGGCTAAATCGAAACATTCCAAATTTATATAAAAGGCTGTCAAGAAAAGCTATGGATGACAGATTATGGGGTAAAAAAGTAGCATTATAGGTACATGAAATACCACTGCTTAATAGTCAACTAAGCATTAATGGATTCTTTAAAATACACACTGCTGTATTTGGTCTCTGCTAAATAAATTGGAGTCTATCTTCTCCAATTTCTACTTTTATTCTCCCCCCCCCCACTAGCTAGGTAGCTTAAAGTAAAATTTTAGTAACTCTTAACTTCTCTACACTTTGAATCTCTAGGCTTCCATCTCTTCTGTTTTAATATGCCGTTATTCTTCTATTCAGGAATTTTACATGGCTAAATTTGAGCCCACCACATAAGGAAAAATACAAACTCTTAAAGAATGTCATGTTCATCCTTTGTCATTGCAGTGCCGCAGTTATGATTAAACCATTTTTTAAAACTTAGAATTCTCTATCATACTTCAAAAATGGCATACCTCAATATCCTGGCATCTGATATTTTGTTAATTATTACACACATGTAGTAAATCATTGCTAATTGCATCAATATCATTCTAATCTAAAAGGATAAAGCATAGATAATGTTCATCTGGACCAGAAAGATTGATTGAAAAGCAATGAAGCTAAGCTTTTGGAAAGGATAGAAATATTCTACATTTTGTTTATATATATGGTAAGAGATACATGCATATCTCAAAGCTCACTGGCCTATTCTCTTAAAATAACTCATTATAGTAGGTATATTTATTGCCTATTGTTTATACTTCAAACTGATTTAAAGAAGAAATCATCGTCTAAGATAATAATTATTATTTCATTATCTTGCCCTTATATCTGTTTATTTTGTCACATAAAAAAATGAAGACATAATTAACTAGGACATTATTATTATTGCCATTACATTATCTTTAGCTTATCTTTAGGTATCCTATTTGATCACATGATTGTCTATGTAAATAAAAGTTAATAAAATGTGGTCAACATTTTTATCCATGTTGTTTGTTGAGTGCAAATTTATTTTTAATATATTTATGAATTCTAACTTTTAATTAGAAGTATGTTTTTCTATTGAGTTTTAAGGTAGAAATTAGTGAGTATATTAATAGAAAGGAGTAATTTTATCATCTTTAGCACGCATATGTTTATAAAAATTATTTAAATATACTAGTATAAATTCCCAGAAGAACTGTTGTGCTGTAGGTGTTCAATATGTGTTTGCTGATTGAATGAACAAAAATGACTTTGCTGTTCTAAGGCCACATATCGCTGCTTTCATTCTTTGGAAGAAGAGAAAGGCAAAATTTAAAGTATAGAAAGATCTTATCTAAAAGAAAATAGTTGTACAAAATAACTATAACTGTATATGTGCATAGATATGTCTATTATTTATCTATCTATCTATCTATCTATCTATCTATCTATCTATCTGTCTGTCTATCTATCTAATTACTAATAATCCTATAACTTAAGAATACATTTCTACCAGATGGGTTAATTCCACTTGCTTTAATTTCTTATTTGTAAGTCTACCCCTTAGGATTTATTTTATCTATCTTACTTTATATAGCTTTAATTACTTTGATTTTTTTTACAGGATCCTCCTTCAATAGGTGTCTGCAAATCATATGAAATGTGGAAATTCTCTTATAGCTGTTCAATAATAGTTTTAAATTTCTTCCTAGGCCATAGAATCTAATCATGACTTCGCTGTGGGATGATAAGCAGAAACATTCAGTTATGTATAATCATTAGACATTAAACTTTGTCATTCTTCCGTCTTCTCTGTGCCTAGTAATCAGACGGCCCATACTTGCCTAACATAAGATCTGTTCAGAGAGTCTTCAGGAAAAATGTTTTCTGTGGTTTTTAATAGAGGAAGTACCAAATTTTGGTTTTACACAATTAAAGAGCATACCCACATGATCAGAATTCATCTCAAATCCCTATCTTCCTTTTCAATAAAGTTTAACTTTAGACACCAAATCTTTCAGTAGCTGTTAAACTGTGCATCTAGAACATCTTTATGAACATTTTATAATTCATTTATAATCATAAACTGAAGGAACTTTTGTAATAATATATCAATTGATATAATTTTCACATTGTTCCCTCTCAAAAATAGCAAGTTATGGGTTGTAAGTAGCCACTTGAAAAATCACATTTACTAAAACATGAAGTTTCAAATAAATCAGTATCTTAGAAACATTTGCTGAATGCTTATTGTTATCACAAACTACTTGTACCTTTTTACATTCAATTCTAACAATAATTCCAGCAGAGTTATTATGATAAAACACACTTTAGAGGAAACAAAACTGAATTATGTTAGTATAAGTTGCCTGTATATAACTAGACACACTTGAACTGACATTTTAAACAATAAGTAATCTGGCTCCAGAGCTTTTGCTTTTAAACATTATATTTGCTGAACTCCACATGAAAATAAAAGCTCCAAATTGTGTATTTGCAATTATTAACTCTCATTTATATGCTTATGATCCATGCATTATTTGAAGAAAAAATATTAAGGAAATCTGAAAGTGATTATCCTCACCAGAAAGTGTCAAAAGGAAAAAGGAAAGCAGTATCCAAATATTTTTTAAAAATCACAAATACTAGGCATTTAATACTTTTGGATAGAAAAACAAATTTTCCGAGAATACTGATGCATTCATTATCAGCAACAGATTTAATACAAGCGCTAAAAACACCAAGCCAAGAAACTCAACCCTGGAGGTCAGGATGGGTTGGTAACTAACCAAGATTATGTACAAAGGAATTCTCAGAGGCAGGGCGTAAAGGGTTGGAGTTGGTGTTCCGAGGGCCAGAGGGAGCAGGGGTGAAGTATGGTCAAGGTTTACAGGTTGGGGCATGGATCACAGAGGGCAGAACAGGGCAGGGAGCACAGGAAGGAATTCCATCTGAGTGAGGAGTGGCGAGATGCGCTGTTTCACTTTTAAGATGCCAAAATTAAGACAGTAGGTGTGAGTTTAGACAAGACTAGAAAACAGAGGTCTCTGCATCCAGCGGTTTGTAGATTTGCACAGGTGTAATCTTGGGGGATCAACAATTTATTTCTAAGACAAGATTGTCTTCATTTGAAACAGTTCCTTGACCAGAAGACATGGCACCAAAGTGTTGCTGCCTAGAATGAAGTAGTGATTGAGGATACATCTCTTACAGGGTATCCCAGATATTCCACTGTGAGTCTAGAGAAATGTTCAAAGAAAGATCTGCTTATTAAACATGAGAAGGGTGTAAGAAGTTAATTTTCATTTGTGACATAGAAACAATAAAAGGACTTGTCTTATAGAGATGGATGAAGTTGTAAAATTCATCAGGAATGTAAATCGAATACTGTACTTTTCCAGATACTTATAATCATTATAATCTTGATAAGTGAACATCTAGCTCAAGATAACATTCCTCTTCTCAACCTTTCATTCAAAAGTCAAGCCAGGAAAATTATTTTTTGAGAAATATTAAAATCCTCTCTATTTCTTTATCTGAGTAATCAGTGGAGTTTGTTTCATAATAAAAACAATAAGTCAATGAATGGCTCAATTGTTTGAGTTTAAGGAACAGAAGAATAGACTAAAATTATGGTGACATTCTTTAATCCAGGAAAGATAGAGACTGAGAGTCTTCCATATCATACATTTGTCAGCCTTCCCATCGGTAGGGGTTTATAATTTGTTCTAAAATCTCATTTTCTCCCAGAAAGATAACTCATCACAGCAGAGTGATTTTGGATTTTATTCAAAGTTTAGCTGGCTTGGGAACAATTTGTAAGCTTTCAGCAGCTAATTTGAATCGAATAAAAAGCAATTAAGAAATTATGTGGGCCCTGCCCGGGACAACACAGCTAGACCTAGTCCCAAAAAACAGTTGGGGTTGATGGCATGCACCTGTAATCCCAGCTACCTGGGAAGCTGGGGCTGGGGATTGCTTAAATCCATGGTACCATGGTCAACCTGAATCTGGAATTCCACAGGCAAAAATAACAAGACCTAG
>PVHY01019559.1:14719-27217 GCA_004024945.1 Uropsilus gracilis | reverse complement strand
AAATGACAAATTTCAACCGTTTGCTGAGACTTCCAATATAAATAATCTCCCGGTTACTAAAGCACCATCCAATCTAAAACATCAAGCCCAGTCAGCTAAACCATGGCACACGAAAGAACCATACTTCAAGGGCAGAACAAGACGAGACAAGGGAGGCAGAGAGAAGATACGGGAGGACTAGCACACAACCTTAAAAAGAAAAAGTAACAGGAGCAAGTATGAACCAAGTGAGATGGAAAACTCAAATCCCTCGTCTTTAGGCAAATGACCAAAACTACATATACACTACATCTCAAACAAACAAGGTCAGTTTACCGTGCCTGTTCTGAAATCTCTGGAGCTAATTCAGGGGGATTTAAAAGGCTTACCGTAGGACCTGCATTTGGAGGTGATGATTCTTCTGTGCATACAGACAAAACAGAGAGGGAAGGCATCTGGGAGATCAGATCAGAGGGGGGCAGTGCTGGCACCTCTGTGCCACTGTCCAAGTTCAAAGCTGAAAGTCCAAGAGCATGATGCCCATTGAGCTCACTGGCACTGCTTTGGGTGGAAGGCTTTAGGGAATTCTGGAACGTGCCATTGCGGAGGCAGGATGTGCTATGGAAAGTGCTCGCCAGCTTGGCTGTCTTCTCACTGCTGTCATCTGAGTCAAGTTTGGGGAAAGACAGGGATTTGATATTGCTTACTGCAGGGATAGGGGGGAGGGACACTTTGGAAGACAGCGACATCTTTTCACAGTTACCCAACTGTGGCAGAGTTATGAAACCATTGGGTTTGTGAAGAGGCTTGAAATCTAGGGTTGCCCGCTCCAGGGATGCCAGGACCTCCTCATCCTGTAACACAGACCCAGAGCCACCTTTGGGCAAGTTACTGTCCAATAACTGAGCCATAATGGGTCCAGTGGTTCCTACCAGAATATTTCTCAGCTCCTCCTTCTCATCAATAGTTTTTAGCTCCAGGTTATCGAATGGGTCTTCTTCGCACTCAAAGTCAGCAGGATTGAAATCTGCCTTTGTGTGGGGAGGGCTGAGAACTTTTTGTTTGGTGGCACTGCTGCTGACCCGAGTTGGGGTAAGAATGCTGTTGTGCTGTAAGCTGGCAAGGATGGGGTTAATAGGAGGTGGCATTGTCGTGGTCTTGGAGAAGCTCATTTTGCTGTCACCCTCTGGGCCACTCTTAGAATTCACTTTAGCGTCTGCTTCCTCTGCCCTGCGCTCTGCTTCCCGCTGGGCCTCTTGTATTTTCTTAATATCTTCAGCCCATTCAATGGTCTTCTTTTCCAAGGAGAAGTCATACTGCAAAGATATAGCAGGAAAAGGAAATGAGTCCAAGTGGCTGCCTTTCCCCACCCACCTTACTTGATGCTGGCACAAGAGAATTGGGCAAAACAGCATTTAAGGTATGTGGGATGATGATCCCTGTTGGGAAAACTAAGGTATCCTAATCTTATCGTTTCATGAAATTGTGGGCACAGATTATGGCTAGATATTAATTGGAAAGAACTCCTACCACCTCTAATCCTACAAAAGAAGTCAACAGTATCCAGTCACCTCCAAGGGCTTCTCTACCCTCAGGCCATTTCCCTTTCTACAATTCTTACTGGCAGCCCAGGCAGAGCTCAACCACCACTTCTATGAGATTCCCCTGGTGGTCTAGGAGGGCACTATTCTGAATTCCTGAACAGCATCTCTCTCTATCACTTGATGTGACCACATTTGGTTTACCTTTAGTCTTTCTCTAAAATCCCCCAACAATGTCACAAGCCTCTTAGGGTCAGAAACTAGGCTTTATAAAGGACCCTTTTAGGGCCCTTATCATCTAGCACAATGTTCTATGTGCAGGAGCAACAGCCCCTACCTAACATTTCAGAGTACTTGTAAAGTGTTTTGCATTTTTAATTTGTTTTTTATGAATTAACTCTCGAGATTTACTCAACAACCCTTTAAAGTAGGTGCTTCTGTTAGCTCGCTTTACAAGGGCTATCATATTCAACATCCTTAACTGGTAAATGACAACCTGGATTTGAAACCAGGCAGTATAACTACACACTCAATGCTCTTAACTCACTATCTGTTAAATTATAATGAGTAGATATATTCTAAATGCAGGAAATTTGCTTATTAAGGAATCTAGACATAATCAAAGATTTTTACAGTACAAACTACATTAGGATCCATTCATTCATGGTTATTTTACAATATCTGAAAATATCTTGATTTGTAAAAATTTCATTTGCACACTTGAAAAAAATATGCCTACCTAAAATTCACCTAACTCTGACATTCACCCTAACGCACCAAAGCTGTATGCACCGTTAAACTTTAGAGACTGAGTTTAAAAGGGAGGGGAGCAGACCAAGCAGGCCCCTGGAGGCTCTGCCACCCCTTGCAGCCCCTTTCTGATTCCAGGGGGATGTGTGCTCGGACAACAGGGATGGGAGGTGGGGGGATATTAATTGCCCTCTCTGGTTTACTCCAAATCCTGACAGTCCTTGCCAGGAACAACAAAATTACTAATTCAAAGGCAGATACACATGAAGATGTAGGTGAGGAGAAAGAACTACGTCCCAGGACAAACGAACATTTTAGATATGGGACTTCAGTGCTGTGAGACCAACTATAGTGACAAACTGCCTCAGAAATACACAAGGTTTACAAAGATGGGAACAGAGTTCCGAGATGCCTTCAGTGGGAGTTAGGCACTCTCCTCCCACTCCACAGGGAGAAGGCCACAAGAGATGGGGCAGGCAGACCCACAACGAAATGTAACAACCACCCACCAGTGCCTATCCTAGTAAAGAAACTTTTTATACAGACATTGGCTGGGAGGAAAAATGCTCCCAATGCCAGAGACCAGACTATAAAGCAAAGAAGAAGCAAAATTGACAGAAACTGGGTTGGAGAAGACGACCAGTAAGAAGAAAGCACTGAAAGGATCCAAACATGCGTAACTGGCTACCTGTAACAAGATCACCCGGAAACTAAGCACAGGCAGCTTTGTCCCAGGAAAACACATCTTCACATGGGAAAAGGGCATTGTTCCAGGAAAGAAAGGAAGAATCCAATAGGCTAAAAATTGACCAACGACTGGCAGTGAAAGAGGAAATGGACCAGAGGGACAAGGGGAAGGGACACCCAAAAGGCCAAAAAAAAAAAAAAAAAAAGGAAATGTAAAGTGCCTCTCATCATCCCCAAACAAATCAGCTTCAAACAGCACAAGAGAAGCCTTGAAAGGCACATGTCACAAAGTATGAATATATCTCAATATCTCAAGCTAGCAGCTGGAACTCATGCATTGGGAATAGTGAGAAACAGCACTGGGCACATTATTTCTGGCTTTTTGTTTTCTTTTTGAGACTAGGTCTTGCTATTTTTGCCCATGGAACTGCAGGCTCACGTTGCCCGGGGTACCATGGACTCAAGCAACCCCCAGCCTCAGCTTCCCAGGTAGCTGGGATTACAGGCACGCACCACCACGCCCAGCTATTTTTTTGGAACTAGGTCTCGCTACGGGCCCCAGGCGGGACCCGAACCGTGATCCCTAGCCCCGGCTGCTTCATAGGCTGAAGCTTACAGGCACGAGCCACCATGCCTGGCTTTTATAACATTATTTCTAAGTGCACAGAAAGTCCAATTTTGCATCTGGTTTCCTCTCCAAAAAACAGGCTATAATCAAATTCCCAATGCCTTTAAGCCCATAGGTTTCCGAAGTTTTACTCCCAATAATTGGAATTTAGAAAGGTAAAGACCCTATGTTAAGCTCCAGTTTTTACAATTACCAACGCAATGTAGACTACTGGAACATATTTAAAAAAAAAAAAAAAGCAAAACTATTACTGTAAAAAGACTGGTTTGAATGTACAATAATAAATAATAGCATCTAACACTGATGGATAACCAAAGCTAGCATTACATATGCCTTATTTATTTCATACTTTTAAAAACTTCCTGCACGTTACAAAAGAGGAGAAAATGGAGGCTCGTAGAGTTTAAGAATGTGTACAAGACCACAGCTATAATAGGTCAGTTCTAGTCTACTACTGAGTGACATAAGAATCTTCTCAGGCTGGGCGCAGTGGTACGCGTCTTTAATCCCTGTCTACGGAGGGAGACTGAGGCTAGGAATCGCTTGAGTCCATGGGATTGGGACTACCCCAGGCAACATAGCAAGACCTAGTCTGAAAAAAATAAAAAGACTTCTCTAAACCATGCTACTATGGGGGGGAAAAAAACAAAACCATGAAACTATGAGCCACACCCCCAAAACTATGGCTACCACCACTGTAATCAAAGATTTCTGGGCACTGAGTGCAAGGGTTATACACTATAAATTTAGCTGAAAATTTCTACCATCATGCATGGACAAATATGACAAAATTAAAGGACACTTCAAGCTCTGTGTAGGATTCAAGGTCTGAGCAAACACTGACTAAGGGGGGGCTCAGCACAGATACTATATAGCCCAACCCCCTACAGAGAGCACAGGCAAAGTCAAGAAAGCTCTGTGCAGTTAGAGAACAAAACGATTTCAATTAACCCATCAAGAACGGAATTCAAAGTTTTGATTTTCTCTTGTGCTGTGGGGTACTATGAATACAGAGCACACAGTGCACTTAAGAGTCTTACACTGATCAAATAAATAGAAAAGTCCCATCAAAGTCTTAAAACGGCATCAATTTGAGAGTCCAAAACAAGTTTTCTAAATGAAACAATTCCCCTCATCTGTAACATGGGCTATATAAGTATGAAAGAACGTGGAGATGTTTTTAACCATATTGCTAATAGTACCTGAACATAGAGGGATGGTATTTGTACCATCTGAGTATTTGTCACCAACTAAAAAGTCACAAGGAAAACAGAAGATACAAATTCATAAGGAAAAGTATCTCCTCTGACCCATTAATGTCTCCACAAAATACAGCAATTCAAAATTAAAACACATACTATGGTCAAAGTCATCCGTAATTAGAAAAGTACAAATCAAAACCTCAGAAAGAACCACTGGGTTCTTTCTGGGTTTATATCTACACAGATGAACCCTGAACAACACAGGTTTGAAAAGTGTGGATCCTCTTATGGGAAGTTTTCTTTTATCCACAAGTCAGCATTCAGGGACGCACTACTTCCGGAGTTAGTTGGTTGAATTCAAAGATGTAACCTGCATAAATTGAGAGCCATCTATATTAATTACAAGAGGTTTAACACAGCAGGGGGTCAGCAGCCCTACACAGTTCAAGTATTGATTAAATAAACACAGTTAAAGTGTGAATGCAGTGCTGGCTGAGTTGTAAAATGGCCCAGTCACTTTGGAAAACAGTCCAGCAACCCTCAAACGAGTAAACAGTTACCACATGACAGAGCAATTCTACTCCTATTTATGTACCCAAAGAAACCAAAATCATATTCCACATAAAACCCACACACAAATGTTCACGGCAGCATTTTTTTGTTTGTCTATTTCTATTGCGGTAACACTGGCTGACAACGCAATCTTTGCTTGTCCAAGAGGTAACTGTCGTGGGGATAATTGGGAGTATAGATTGGAGGTACCAGAGGGCTCACCAGAGATCGAGAGGGAAAACAGAATAGGTGGATTTGTTGAAAAACACTGCTAAGAGAAACAGCAGGCCAGACAAGAAAGGTCTTCTGCCTAGCAGCATTATTCATAATAGCCAGTAAGAGGAAACCACCAAAACATCCAAGTGATGAATAAACTATTGTACATCAATACAGTGAAATATTTTCAGCTGTAAAAATTAAGTACTAAGGCCGGGCACGATGGCGTGTGCTCATAAGCGGTAGTCTAGGAAGCAGCAGCCGGAACCAACGATGGTGGTTCCAGTCCTGCCCAAGGTGACATAGCAAGATCTAGTTCCAAAAAAAATAGCTGGGCGTGGTGGCACGTGCCTGTAATCTCAGCTACCTGGGAAGCTGAGGCTGGGGGTTGCTTGAGTCTGTGGTACCTCCGGCAATGTGAGCCTGCGGTTCCACAGGCAAAAATAGAGAGACCTAGTCTCAAAAAAAAGTACTAATCATTCATACAACATGAATAAGTGTTGAAAACATGATAAAATATAAATATAAAATATAAAAATATAATCACAAAAGATGATATATTAAATTATATCATTGCATCTACTAACGTGCACTGGGTTTCTTTTGGAGGTAATAAAAATGTCCTGGAATTAGACAATAATGGTTGTAAAATTCTGTGAATATACCCATTTGAAATATACAAATTAAAAGAATAAATCTTACAATATGTAAAGTACATCTCTATAAAGCAGTTACCAGAAAAATGTACCATCTGGATGGCAGTGTGGTCTGAGTCTTCAAGTAAAGTGAAACAGATCATCATCTCACATTATACACTAAAAAGGTCTCCAAGATACTGAGCCTTAAGGAATTCCTATTATCAGCTTTTAGATAGATAGATAGATAGATAGATAGATAGATAGATAGATAGATAGATAGATAGATAGATAGATAGATAGATAGATAGATAGATAGATAGATAGATAGATAGATAGATAGATAGATAGATAGATAGATAGATAGATAGATAGATAGATAGATAGATCCTATTATCAGCTTTTAGATAGATAGATAGATAGATAGATAGATAGATAGATAGATAGATAGATAGATAGATAGATAGATAGATAGATAGATAGATAGATAGAATTTATTCATACAGAACAACTGTACCCCAAAAAACTAGTTGACACTGTCCTATTGTATAGAGACTTGAAGATGAAACAAACAATACTTTTTAGACTAACATGGTAATCCTTAGTGAATCTCACAGAAACAAAACTTCTCTGCCAGAAAGTTCCTTTTAAGTGTCTTAAGCCACAGGAAGAAATGCGTTGAGTGAGCACTGTATTTTTGTTTTTCCTTTGTGATTCCTCTAAACCATAAGCTCACTGGAGACAGCTTATAAGGTATTGTCTATGTATGCTTAGCCCTACCAGAGAGCACTGCTCAAAAGCAGGCATTCAATAAATGTGTAGTGAAGGAAGAAAGTCACATTATATAGTACTACTTGCAACAACAAGTGCTGTCAAGGATGTGGAGAAAAGGAATACTTTTACACTGTTGGTGGGAATGTAAACTGGTCCAACCACTATGGAAACTACCATTTGACCCAGCAATTGCTCTCTTGGGAATCTACCAAAAGAGACCTCAATGTGGGTACAAAGGGACACCTGTGCTCCGATGTTTACTGCAGCACTATTTATAATTGCAAGGACTTGGAAGCAACCTAAATGCCCCAAAACAGAACTGGATGAAAAAAATGTGGTACATATACACTATGGAATATTACTCATCAGTTAAAAATGACAAATTTAATGATTTTATGGTAACATGGATGTACTTAGAAGAAATCATATTAGCAGAAACAAGTCAAAAAGAAAAAGACAGAAACCAAATGGTTTCACAATATATGGGATATAGGAAAAAAATAAACAAAAGCCATGAGGAAAGGTCAAAACAAGCTAACCACCAAACTGAAACACATAACTTGGGGTAGGGGGAAAAGGTGGGGAACTGTGGAGGGGGTAAGGGGTGGTGAATCCCTGGGATTACAAAAATGTGAAATTTATATATAAATTTTTTTTAAACATAGGGCTACTTGCTGCTTTCAAGAAGTTAATTCTAGAGACTTAAGTCTAGAGACAAGTTCTGAGCCTTGCAGATTTATTCTGTTCTTCCTTGTCCAAACCCTCTCCCACAACCTTGCTCCATTATATCCTCAATCAGGCCAAGAGGTATGGGAGCAGTACTGCATGTCATGTGTTTGGCACTGTTGTCTGTTAGGACAGAAAGAATGACCCAGAATTCCAGAACAAACTAGAACCCAATGATCAATACAAGTTCTACTCAGTGAATGCAGACTACAGTTAAACTGAAGAAAGGATTTAGACTTCTACATCAAATACTTCACTATTTTTTCCCTTCCCCCCGAAATATTTCACTATTAACTTGCTTAAAATGGTCTTCCAGAAGCCATCTACACAATTTTCCAGTTAACCAGAAAATATTCCCCTCTAAATGTACACAATCATGTCGGTATATTGTGCTAGGGATTATACTGATTTAAAAACATCTGAAACTTGGGAAAAGTGAGGTGAAGGAATTCTATACATTTATATATTAACAGTTTTAAAGATGAACGGGTTGAGAAAGAAGTTATTCAGATGGCATTCAAGTACAGTCTAGAAGAAGTCATTGATTTTTAATAGGCAGTTTTTAGTACTATAAGAAAAGAATATGCCAAGTGGAGGTAACAGCTCATGAAAAAAAGCATGATCTAGACAGGTAACATACATGTTGAACTCTATGTTCAACAAACTGCTAGTAACCTGATTTGGAAGGAATATAGAGAGGATGATGAGCTAAGTGTTTTGCTCTAGACCTTCTGTCTAGACTTGATTCAATAGGGTCTGGCAAATCACTAAGTATTTTTTACCAGGAATATGACAATAAAACTTTAAGAGCATTATTCTAGAAATTATGGAAAATAGAAAGAAAATGCCATAAGCAAAGGGGTTACAATAGTTCAGTTTAGAAAAAAAAGAAGGTAAGGATAAACTGGATAGCAAAGAGACATAGCAGAAAGTAAAGTATTATCTAACTTGAGTGACTGAGAAGATGATGAAGATATTAACAGAGAGAAAGAAGGAAAGTGAGTAAGCAAATCAGATGGGCAATGGGGATTTATTTTGGACAAGGCACAGAATCCCACAGAATATATAATGTAGCAAATTATATAAAATCTGAAAGAGATATAAAACATAAATATGGGAGACAGAGACACAGGGAACATAAAGACAGTGAGCAGAGAAGTATCAGGAGATAAAATACCGACAGAAAAGGTTTTAAAAAGAAATATTGACAGATCAGAATTTTTTTTTCTATTTCACTATATATCAAATTCTTACTCTTTAAAATTTTAAATACACTAAACTTTAACTAAAAATCACCACTTACCTGTACTTCTCTGACAACCTGCAAACAATCAGGCAAGGAGAAGCCAATAGGTAGACCAACTTTAGCTGGTGTTTTGAATTTGTCTCCTATCTTAAATGGGACATCATCAAGGTAACTGAAAGTCCCTACAATCAAAAATAAAGTAGAAAATATCAGCAAAGAACTTCATTATTTTGTTTTGCTATAATATTACACCTAGTGGATACACATTAATTTATGCTACCCTATGATTAGAAGTTAGAGTTCCTTCACCGACTGCTTTACCTTCTCCTGACACTACATCTCTAGGAGCAAACTCTACTTGAGCTTATCAGGGTTTAATTTCAATTACAATAAACATAAATGTCAAAATACCAAAGTACTCACAGGCCTAAAAGTCCTCCCCAACACCTCTCTACTCTCAACTTCTATTAGTCATTTTCTGACTCACCTCACTAAGTTACAAAGATTCTCTGTTCCTTTACCATGATTATGGTCAAACCTACCTCAAAAATTCTACACTGGCTGTTCCCTCTATCTACAATGTTTTTCCTTCATGTATTCACATCACTTATTTCTTCACCTCCACAAGTCTTTACTGAAAAGTCATTTTCTCAGCGAAGCTTACCTTGACCATCTTATATAAAACTATTAGCCCCTCTCACCACAGTTAACTCATGTTACCAACTATATTTTCCCCCATAGCACTGATTACCTTTAAATGTATCATTCAGCTTTTAATTATGCTTACTAAGTGTCTTGTCCAATAGAATTTAGTATTTCCTTGCAGGCAAATATTTATTCTCTGATGTAGTCTCAAAACTTACAACAACTGCCTGGTACATAATATCCAGCACTTAATTAAATCTCTACCAAAGAACCCCCTTGATTAGGATTTCTCTATTTTAGAAACATTTTTTAACTAAGTACAAATAATTACTCTAGAATTTTCTGAGACTACATTCTGGAGCAAAAACTCAAGCACTGCACTCATGAAAAAAGAGAAAGTCAGGCGAGATCAGGCGAATAGAATAGGATTATCAGGAGACAAGTCATACACAACTGAACTGCTTTAACTCTCTTAAGGATTCTCTGCCTCTCATACTGAATAATACACACCAGAGCAGCAGCATCAATTTATAGAGGCAAACAAAATGAGATGACTACTGGATGTGATTTTAACTAGCTATGACTCCCAACTGAACCATGACTTTTTTTGAGACTAGGTCTCATTATTTTCGCCTGTGGAACTGCAGGCTCACGCTGCCCAGGTTAACACAGACTCAAGCAACCCCCAGCCTCGGCTTCCCAAGTAGCTGGGATTACAAGTGCACACCACCACGCCCAGCTATGTTATTTTTGGAATTAGGTCTCGCTATGTGCTCCTGGTGGGGCTTGAACCGCGATCCCTGACCCCAGTCACGGTTTCCGAGGCTGCTGCTTACAGGCATGCACCACCAAGCCTGGCTAGGATCAGTTATATTTCATAGTCAGTGAAACACAGATAATAAAAATGAATTTTGCTTTCTGAAGATTAGCAGCTATAAAGCTTACTTATGGTCCTTGGATTATATATGTATGTATGTATGTATGTATGTATGTATGTATGTATGTATGTATATAGGGTATATATATGTATATAACGTGCTTGTGGACAAAATAATTACACCTCCTCCATGAAAAGAACCCTCTCCCTTCTGAAAAATCTATAGATTTCAAGACTGATCAAAGTCAAGATATATTTGTGATTTCTGTCATCATTCTCATTTCCTAAGTACTGTTCTCTACACTTGAAACACTCTATCAGGAATAAGGCCTCTGTTCCCACCTTTGAAGGGAAGATTGGCTCTTTTGTATTAAGTTCTGGACAGAATTAAAACATTTTAACTATCTCTCACTCAGCAAATTAAATCCACAACTGAGTTCAATTTAATAATCTTCCCAAGGCATAACATAATTATTAATATTAACACAATTACTCCTTTATTCGCCATATCTTTAATAGGTGCTATTTTCTCAGTTGGAAATGCCTGTCACATCTCACCCTACTTGCTTGATATATTATTTCTAATCCTTTTAAGACTGAGTTTAAGAATGACTCCTTCCTCAATCTCAGAAAATCCAGTTCATACCACTGCCATGGACTTATTATTAACACTTTGTATCATTAATAGTTTGTTTCCTCATATATCCATCCCCCTAGAGACTTTGAGGAAGAATTACAGCATTCCTTAGTAAGAGGTAATTGCTTCTTATATCCCACTCCCAAGTTCAGAGGAATATCTGGCAGATGAGATTTGTTCAAAAGTGAATAATAAAGAAAACATGCTCTTATGCTTCTTTTAACTCTATCCCCACACTAATATCAATTAGTGAAATACAAGGTGATTTACATGAAATAAGGCTGTCATGAAAATGATTTCACAGAGCACATTTCTAATATTAAAGACAGTCACAAAAATGAACCAGGTACAAAAAAAAAAAGTATCAGGTACTACCGCAGCTTGACAACAAAATTCAGGGTTGGTTACAACACTAAAACCCTCTGGCACTTACAAAATGCTTATATTACAGAAATGTTAAAAGTTGTTTTAGATTTTAAAATAAAAGTGCCTGTCTTCAATGAAAACAGGTTCCCAAAGTTACTGAAAGATTGTAACCTTGGCTAGTATCCTGACTAATTAAAAGCAAGACTAAAATTAGCATTTCTAATTGCAGTCAACAATCACAAAATTCTTTAAAATTTTTTTTGTTTTCAAAGTAGAACACATATATATTTAATTATGATACATATTTAAAAATATTTCTACACCAGCACTTATAAGGAAACATGATACACAAATATAAAAATCTACTCATTCTAAAACTATCTTAGAATACTAAAAATCTCTCAAATGAATATTTCTACTGTTAACTGGTTGATGGGAAATGGAAGGGGGAAGAAAACAATAAAAAAGGTATTATTAAGATATGAGTCAAATAAGATTATCTTTCAAGAAAGGTATCCTGATTCCTTGCTAACCCTTCAGTCAGGAAATTAAGACAGTGCTGTAAATACTAATAACTTATACTCTAAATATAAGATGATATCAAGTAGGACACCTTTAAACAAGTGTTTTTTCTCTTTATCAGCACCTATTATAGATACTTGTATTATCATTTCACTAGTGAAGTCAATGTCAAGGTGATTTAGCACATCCCTAACCTTCTGTCTTTAAAACTTTGTTAACAGAAAATAAGCAGGATAATTATTGCAAAGAGGGGTAAGTAGGCCAGGCACGGTGGCTCGTGCCTGTAAGCTTCAGCCTATGAAGCAGCCGGGGCTAGGGATCGCAGTTCAAGTCCCGCCTGGGGCCCGTAGTGAGACCTAGTTCCAAAAAAATAGCTGGGCGTGATGGCGCACACCTGTCATCGCAGCTACCTACTGAGGCTGGGAATTGCTTGAGTCTATGGTACCTCGGGCAACGAGAGCCTGGGGTTCCACGGGCAGAAATAGCGAGACCTAGTCTCAAAAAAAAAAAAAAAA
>PVHY01019559.1:0-14619 GCA_004024945.1 Uropsilus gracilis | reverse complement strand
GGGGATTGCTTGAGTCTGTGGTACCCTGGGCAATGAGAGCCTGCAGTTCCACGGGCAAAAATAGCGAGACCTAGTCTCAAAAAAAAAAAAAAAAGACTAAAAAGGATTTACAGAGATGGCAACAACAACAAAAAAATCACCTTCTGTTAAAGAATGAAGACTATCATAATAAGTGAAGTTAATGATGCTGTCAGGATTATAATATTTTGCAAATATAACCATGCTTTCATAAATACTCATTTTTACCTAATATATCAAAATATCTATTTAAAGGCAATGACCTTTCATTTTTGTACACATTTCACTTTTAGAACAGATTAAATAAGAACTCAAACTGGGCGTGGTGTTAGGCACCTGTAATCCCAGCTACCTGGGAGGCTAAGGATCACTTGAGTTCACAAGTTCGAGACAACCCTGGGGAACATAGCGAGACCTAGTCTCTTAAAAAAATAAATAACGCAATTAACCAAAAGACACAGAGAATTAAGTGGTGTAGCTAATAATTACTTAGCTCACTTGAAATATATTTTAGTTTCAGTCTTAATTACTGAATATCTTTCATCTTCCTAAGGTCAATTTAAAAAAGAAAGTAAGTGCATCTCTGATGACTGTGGACATTCCCTGAAGTCTGGTTCTGCACATTCCTTTATGTTATGTTATGGTGGAAGAGGCTGGGCTGAATGTGAATTGACTCTGGATAAATTACAGGAAGGTTTCATTCTGTTTTCTTCGCTTCTGAACTGCTTGACATGCTTATGATTTTAAATATCCCTGTTTCTTTCTTCCCCACACCTGGATATGCCAGTTTTCCTGAAACAAAGTGACAATTCCACAAAGAGAGATTCCTAACATAAGATAGCAACTGAATTGTTCTTAATTCAGGTTTGTTTGTCTAAGTTTTAAGAGTAGGTCTCACTATTTTTGCCCGGGGTACCACGGACCCAAGCAATCCCCAGCCTCAGCTTCCCAGGTAGCTAGGATTACAGGCACGTGCCACCACGCCCAGCTATATTTTTGGGACTAGGTCTCGCTGTGTTGCCCTAGGTGGACTCGAATCACGATCCCCTGACCCCACCACGACTCCATAAGCTGTCACCTATAGGCACACGTCACCGTGCCCGGAGTTCTAATCAATTTTTATTGTAAATCTAAACTGAGGATTTAAACTGAACTTTTGAAAAAGAAGAACAGCACAGATAAAACTTTTAAATGAAAAACTAACTCCATAGCTGGGTATCACTACTTTAAAATCCTTAAGTCAGGTAATACTTGCAAAATTAGGTAAACAAACATCATATACAACTATAAATATATAGCCATCTAATAAAAGATATGTGAAATCACAAAAAAAAATGTTACACTTAACAGCAAACCAGGATAATCTACAAAAATCAGTTTTTTAATATATAATGTCTGGCATTTAGTCAAAATTTAGGCACACAAACAAGCATAATGTGATCAAAGCATCAGAGAAATCAATAACTAGACAGTAACTAACCAAGATGAAATTTTCAGAAGGCTTTAAAATAACTACACTAAAGTTATTAACTGGTATATTGAAGGATCTGGTGGAAAATGTGACAATGTGTGAATTGACAAATTTCAAAAGGTATGGAAACAAAGCAAAAAATGGAAATACTAGAAATGAAAAATGCAGTATCAGAAAAAGACAACTTTTGGTACCCGAACTGTGCTAATCAGAAGACTCAGCATAGCAGTCAGAAAACTTCAAGTTAGGTTAAAAGAAATTAATCAAATTGAAATACAAAGAGAAAAGAGTTGGGAAAAAGTAATATAGCATCTTAAGTGATCTCTAGAATAATATCAAACAGTCTAATATACAAAGATTAAGAAACAGGATAAGAGAGAGTGTGGGGTAGAATAAGATAACAAAGAAGTAATATTGGCTGGGCATTTTCAAAAAATGGTAAAAGACATCAATCCACAGAAATATAAGTAACTCCAAGGAGGATACCGAAAAAGCATACCAAGACACATCACAGTGAAAGTACTGAAAACAAAAGATAAAGAGGAAATCGTGAAAGGGGAAGAAGGATGGAATGGGTGGCATACTGCATATGGAAAAATATTGATAAAATGATAGTCAACTTCCCTACATTATATTATAAAGGAGCAACAGATCAACTATTAAAATAACCTAAAATAAAATGCCTTTTTATTACCTGTTAGAAAAAGTATTTAAATATCTCAGTAAAAATTAAACCAAGGGCAAAGAACATCTTTAGAAGTAACCACCTATAAATGGGATAGCCTGGCCTGTGAAAGAAGGACAGTTTTATTAAGTCCTATTATTTATTAAAAAAAAAAAAATCAAATAGAAAAAAATAGAAGAAAAAAATTTAAGAAAAATGAGCTTAAGAAAATTTTAAAATAAAATTAAACCTCAGGGTGGTGGTGTGTGCCTGTAATCCCAGCTACTGGGAGGTGGAGGCTAGGAATCACCTCGGCAACACAGCAAGACCCAGTCTCAGAAAAATATCTGGGTGTGGTGGTATGCGCCTGTAATCCCACCTTCCTGGGAGGCTGAAACTAGGGGTCACTTGAGTTCATGGGTTCAGGACTAACCTGAGCAACATAGGAAGACCTAGGTCCCCCCCAAAAAAATAAATAAATATAATTAACCTTAAAAAAAAATTTTAGGCCAGGCACGGTGGCTCATGCTTGTAAGCTTCAGTCTATGAAGCGGCCGGGGCTAGGGATCGTGGTTCGAGTCCCGCCTGGGGCCCGCAGCGAGACCTAGCTCCAAAAAAATAGCTGGGCGTGGTGGCGTGCGCCTGTCATCCCAGCTACCTGGGAAGCTGAGGCTGGGGATTGCTTGAGTCTGTGGTACCCCGGGCAACGAGAGCCTGCGGTTCCACGAGCAAAAATAGCAAGACCTAGTCTCAAAAATAAAATAAAATAAAATTTTATAGTTAAAAAAAATTTTTAAAGTCCTATCTTATTTCCCTAAACTAGAATCTCAAGACAGAGGGTATTAAAAAGAGCAATGAGTTTACCTATTGAAATGTTTTTTAAAGTTCTTTAAAAGACACTTCTGAAAAATAACTTTTTTCTTAGATGAAATAAGTCAAAAATGAAGTAACTGAAAAAGACTGACCTTTTAAAGGGATAAATGCCAAGGAAACCCTGATTTAAACTGAGCCAAGAGTTTACAGTAGTACCACAGGGACAATATTTTTAAACATCTTAGGAAAGTAACTATTATCTTTCTTATTCTGTTATCTACAGATATGTGATTATTTTTGACATTAGAATCAATTCAACCTCAGCTGAAAAGAATGAACCTGAAGCTAAGTCAAATATTAGTCATAAGACAGCACAGTACAAGATCTAGTCGGTCCAAAAAGTAATAGAAAAAGAGGAATTTTAATATCCACTCACGTGAGCAACTGTTTCCTCCCTGTCTACACCCCAAACATCCTAGAAGAGTTATAGACACATTCTTTTCTAATCCCAATGAACCACTTAATTTAAGGGGAAGGAATTCATAGGCTCGTAAACTAGGCTATGTCATCAGATACTCCCTAGTTCATCAATAGACACACAACTCCAGTTATATGGTGCTCGTCACGTAAACTGAAATATCAACTAGCAAGCACCAGCATAAGTGGAGTGGCCATTTATGCCCTATGCACTCTACACAAATAGTCCAAAAAGCAAGTCTATAAACAGAAGAATAAAAATGAAGCACCCTCATCTAGAGAGAAAAGCAGTAAGGAAAGCATATATTATAATTACCTGTAAAATGGAGGGCGTAAGTAGCCTTTCTTTCCTGGCTTTCTAATTTCAGCCATGAAAGGCCAGAGACTCACATAGATGCCTACAAGATTGTCTATTAAATACTCTCCACTTATTCCTTTTCATGTCTATTCCTTTAACGACATGGTATCTAAAATACCGTACTCTAAAAACCATTAAAATTCAAGTAGAAACGCAGCAGAGCCCTCTTACAGCCGGGAGTGGTGGTGCACTTGTAATCCAAGTGCTGGGAGGCAAGAGGCCAGGGATTGCTTGAGTTCGTGGGTTTGAGACTACCCTGGGCAACACAGTGAGACAGACCTAGTCTCAAGAAAAAAATAAATAAATAAAACAGAGCCCTCTTACAGTGAAGATGCAAAAAGAAAATCTTTCAAATTTCACTCAGGAAGAAGTAAAATTTTGGTTGTGAAAGTTCTAAAAATTAAGCCTATTGATTAGGTAACTTCAGCATTATGATCTCTCTGAATTGCCCAGCTAAAACGCATAAGAACCTGGAGTCTAGCCTATTTTCACTCCAATCAAAGAGTTCTCAATTCAAGTGTCCGGAAGGCCGGACTGCAGGTCTCTTTTCTGTGTTGGCGGGAGTACAGAGTGCAACCTGCGGAGGCCAGAGCCATGGCAGAACAGCTCTCTCTGACTATTAGTTGAAAGGAGTGCAGTTGTAACCAAAGGAGGCATTATACTTCTAGAAAAATCTCAAGGAAAAGTGTTGCAAGCAACAGTCCTAGCTGTTGGATCAAGCTCTAAAGGAAAGGGTGGAGAGATTCAACCAGTTAGTGTGAAAGTTGGAGATAAAGTTCTTCTTCCAGAGTATGGAGACACCAAAGTAGTTATAGATGACAAGGATTATTTCTTATTTATAGACAGGGACATTCTTAGAAAGTATGTAGACTGAAATCACAATTGAAATGGCATCATGTGAGGCTGCCCATTCCACTGAAGTTCCACAATCTTTCATCATGTAAATAATTTCTCTCTTTTATAATAAACTAATATTACCCAAACTGTGATTAGTTTCACTGTGCTTACATAAACATTTCCAAATAAAAACAAAAATGGGGGGGAAAGTTCTTAATGACTCAAGATAGATAGCTTTAAAAATAAGATTATATATTTAAATTTTTTATTTTTGGTATTTTCTCTCCTTTAAGCTTCTCCTCTGTCCTTGGCTCTGTTCTCTTTTCCCTTGAAAAAGTGATTCAGAGGCAATTTTGGATCTGCCACTCTACTACCATTTGATACTCTGAAACTACAATATCATTAACTCTCAATTGGAAATAGCCTACCCAGAAAAGCTAATGCCTGGTCTCTTACATAAATTATAAATCCCAGAATGACAGACTTAACTCAAAAAGGATTTAAAAAAAACATAATGCATATATATCTGGTTTTCATTACTGCACAATGGCAATTCAAAAGTTTAAAGCTGTTGTTTAAAGTATGTAAACAAGTCAAAATCACAATCAAACATACTGCTTTGTGGTCTAGCAAATCATTCTAACAAAATCAGTTTCACAACAATTGTGTTATTTAAATACTTCTATTTAAATTCCTACCTATTATATGAAGAGTGTAACGTTTTAATTTTTTAGGCACTTCCAATACTTGAGCCCAAGTACAGATAATTAAGTTTATTAGTAACATCCCATTCTGGAAGGGCGTATCTTAGAAAAAGGTGGTATTTAGTTTCAAATGCACATTGCACTTACGACTACTGACATTTCTGTAATATACTGAACTAAGTTTATTTCCTTTTATTTGCATGGTTAGGGGAAAACTAAACCAAAATATTATGAAGTGTTAACTAAAAGGTTAGAAATTTTCACACCAGACCTATCACTGGGCAACAAGAAAGGGAACAGCAACTACTTCAACATACGGCTGAAAAACAACCACCACCACCAAAAAAAAAAAAAAACAGGAAGGGTACAGTATCTACCTCTGGAAGTTTCATACAGTTACCACACAGAGACTCTAAAGGATAATCCATGTAAAGAAATACTTCAGTATTGTTCTCCACAGTCCTTTGGAGTATATATTCTGCATTCTGCATTATTTTGTATAACTTTTTCTTTCAAATTGTTCATTTAAAGGAGCAGTTATCTAATGCTAAATGATTTCAAATTCTGTAATCACTATAATTTAAACCATGATATTTAAAGTTCTACTTACCATGAAAATCTGCACCCAACTTCTTAGAAGCCATTTAGAACCTGAAAACAGAAATATCTTTTAGGCACATGATATAAACAAATAACTGACAGGACATAAGCAAATAGTTCTAAAAAAGTAGACACATAAAAAAAGAAACCAAAGACTAAAGGTTTTGGAACTGACAAAGTCTTCAAACTTTCCTATATTCAAGTCCCAAAAAAGAATGCAGAGAGGACTTCAGGCATAGTGGCACGTGCTTGGGGTCTGGGGATTGCAGTTGGGAGTTCCACGGGGCAACACAGTGAGACCTAGTCCCAAAAAATAGCTGGGTGTGATGGTGCATGCCTGTAATCCTAGCTACCTGGGAAGCTGAGGTTGGGGATTGCTTGAGTCTGTGGTACAATGGGCAACGTAAGCCTTCAGTTCCATGGGCAAAAATAGCGAGACCTAGTCTCAAAAAAAAAAAAAAAAAACGCAGAAAGGAAGAAAAACTAAACTTTCTATAGAAAAACATTTTGAAATTACTAACCACATATTTTCCTGGTATTAACAACAAAATGTTAATAACAGAATAAGAAAATACTCCTCTCCCCCAAATGAAGAAAAATATCCCATTTTATTTAAACAAAGAGAGACCATTCACTGGCAATTACAGGTTAAGACAAACTGCTGAAAAGATGACATGTAATATTTGTACTATTTTAACGCTGCACAAAATTCAGAAAACAAAATACCCCCCACCCCACCCAAAACCACACATGTAGCTTAACATTATCTTAGCATTTTCAGTCCTTTTAGAAGGAAGCACAGTCTTTTCTTGCACAATAACCTAACAGCTCTTCAACCTAAAAGTTTTTTTCCTTTGAGGCTGGGCACAGTGCCGCTCACCTGTAATCCAAGCCCTGGGAGGCTGGGGTCAGGGACTCGCTTGAGTCCGCGGATTTAAGACTAACCAGGCAACATAGTGAGATCTACACTCTAAAAAAAATAGCCAGGCATGGTGGCGCGAGCCTGTAATCCTAGCTACCTGGGAGGCTGAGGCTAGAGATCACTTGAGTCCACTTGACTACCCCAGGCAACATAGTGAACCTAATAATCTCAATAAAAGTTTTTCTCCACTGATATAGTATTTATAATTTTAACTTACCTAAGACATAAGCAGGGGAAAAATAAGGTTTAACTATATATAAATTTATAGTATAGTATGTATTCGATTGCATTACAGTGTATCTAGTACTGAAAAAGATCTCTTATCTAATGGAATTTTTTGTACAGTATAATGCACCCATCTCATAAAAACTACTCAAAGTAATATTAAAATTTGCACAAGAGTTTTCTTAATAGGATCTCATCTAGGAGGCATCTTGGAGCCCGCCGAATAGACACCATAAGCAAAGCTCATCCTTCCGAGTTGAAAAATTTATGGACAAAAAGTTATCATTAAAATTAAATGGTGGCAGACATATCCAAGGAATCCTGCGGGGGGTTGATCCCTTTATGAATCTTGTGATAGATGAATGTGTGGAGATGGCAACTAGTGGACAACAGAACAATATTGGAATGGTGGTAATACGAGGAAATAGTATCATCACGTTAGAAGCCTTGGAACAAATATAAAGCAGTGGCTGTGTTCACCAGAGAAATCAGTTGCTTCCATATGTCCCCTTTCCACAGCATCTTTTTACTACTATATAAAAATTGGGTCCTCTACATTTTCTTACTGAACCTTTTGGTTAAATAAACTTTTGTAATAGTAAAAGAATGCTTTTTTATATATTTTGAACAAAGAAATTTTCTATTGCGCAATTTCACTTTCATACCAGTTTTTTCAAAGGTTTTTAATGCATTAAAATAGAAATCTTGCTGGGCATGGTGGCTCGTGCCTGTAAGCTTCAGACTATGAAGCGGCTGGAGCTAGGGATTGCAGTTTGAGTCCCACCTGGGGCAGGTAGTGAGACCTACTTTCAAAAAATTATAGCTGGGCGTGATGGCGTGCGCCTGTAATCCCAGCTACCTGGGAAGATGAGGCTGGGGATTGCTTGAGTCTGTGGTACCCTGGGCAACGTGAGCCTGGGGTTCCTGCCACAGGCAAAAATAGCAAGACCTAGTCTCAAAAAAGAAAAGAAAAGAAACAATGGTCAAAACAATCATGAAAAAGAAAAAAATTAGAAAATTTATCACCTGACTTCATATTGGTCATATTAATTTCCAGTGATTAAGACAGTGTGGAATGGTGTAACGATACCAACAGAACAGAGTCCAAACGTAGACCCATACATATGTAATGTAATGTCAACTGATTTTCAGCAAAAGAGGAAAAGCAAAGGGGAAAGAAGTCACTTTTCTTAATAAATGGTGCCTGCCAAACATTGATATCCAGGAAATAAACTTCAATCCATATCTTGAACCATATATAAAATTATTAATTCAGGGGAGTGAGAAAACAACAATTAAGGGGTATAGGATTTATTTTGTGGGTGATTAAGACATATTAAAAGGTGTGGTGATGATTGTCACAATTCTGGGAATATATTAAAAGTCACTGAACTGTAAACTTTAAATGGGTGGATTTCATGTGGCATACTAATACACCACCATAACACCGGATGAATCTCAAATGCATCTCAAGTGGGGAGAAAAAAAAAAATCACACTCAAAAGGGTATATACTATATATATTCCATTTAAGATATTCTGGAATAGGCAAAATACAAGAACGGAAAAGTAATTCAGCTATCAGGATCTGGAAGTGGGGGGAGGAAGTGATTATAAAAGGAATGTAG
This sequence comes from Uropsilus gracilis, assembly GCA_004024945.1. NCBI lineage: Eukaryota > Metazoa > Chordata > Mammalia > Eulipotyphla > Talpidae > Uropsilus > Uropsilus gracilis. The sequence continues at coordinate 5,903 of PVHY01019559.1, read as the reverse complement.
GGATTTTTCTGAGGGTAATAGGAATGATTCTGCATTTGACTTTATTTAATATTTAAAAATATTAAACCTCATAGCCTCATTAATAATAACATCCACTATAATTATAAAATTAGGAACAGCCCTATTGATTACATGACAATATGCACTCGTCACAACTCACTAAACTAAAAGCTAAAAAAAGTAAAATTTTACTATATGTAACTATACCTCAATTTTTTAAGGATACATGTCTTCAAACTGAAATTACATAAAATTACTTCAAAATACTAATTTTTGACTTATCCTAGTAGTATAGAATTTTTAGAATGCCACAAGTCAAAATAACAAGGTATAGAAATGAATCAAATTTTACCAGTATGCTTTCTGCTCATGACACGTCTTTGACATTGATATGGGTTTCTAGCAATGAGTTTCTTCCCAATTTAAAAGCTTAAGTCACAATAAGTTGGTTTATTTCTTCTTAGCTTAGGTTCCTTTAGAAATAATGAAACAAAATGAAAGTTTGATTAACTATCTTAATACTATGTCTTTAACAGGTAAAATCCTTCTAAACTTACAGAGTGTGACAGTTACTTAGTCACCCAAGGCTAGCAGTTAACAGAATTTCTTTATGGAGTGATGAAAATGTTCTACAATTGACTGCTGTGATTCCAAAACTGATAGTACACAAAATACTACTGAATTTTTATTCTTAAGTTATTGAATAGTATCAATAAGCTATAACCAAAAAGATATTTCCAAATTTGATAAGCTGTGCAAACAAAGAATATACAGGTCTCCCACCCAAATACTAACCAGGCCCAACCCTGCTCAGCTTCCCAGATCAGAGGAGACAGGGCATGTTGAGGGTGGTATGGTGGAGACTTAAAGAATACTTAGGTCTAGAAAAAAATGACATCTCTTCATTTTTATTACAGTTATGAGAGAAATAACAATTTCACTTTTTGGCAAGCAAGAAATGTACTGACCTTTTTTTTAAACTACGGGATTAAATTTCTCTCTGGGAAGATGGAGGGGAAGGGGAGTGCAGCTACCAAAAAGCAAACAAATCCAACAGCCCGTTCTGATTCCAACCTACTCCTGCCATTTCTGAGGCATTCTCCTGGCTTATTTTATATCCCAATTTATCTGTCCTATATGTGGTAGAGTCATACCAAAACATCAGCAAGTGGTATATTTTTGTTCCAATGTCCAATGACCCCAGAAGTGTAGGTCTCCCCACATTCACATTAAGACCATTAATGGTCAATAAGTACCATTACTGATAAGGTAAGAACATCAAACAATTAGCATGCTATTTCCATTATTCATAAAAAAAGCACCAGCTAGTTAACTGCTACAGACTTAATCAGGACAAGAAGACAAAGATGGAATACGAAGCCTCTTAGACTTCAACAGAAACAGACTTCAACAGAAAGGCATATTTTAAAATTATAAAAGAAAAAAAAGGAAATACATAAATATGTAAAGAATATTTGTGGAAGGGCTAAGAATAATTCATAGAATGTTTCTCCAGTTTCTGAACATTCTTGAGTAAACAGGTATTAATTTGTAATTTCTTTAAAAGCTTTTAAAAGGCTGCATTTTCCAATATGAGGATGAGGTAGTCTAATTGATATTCTAGTTAAAATTATAAAGTACATGGTCATCAATTTTCAAAAGAACCAACTAACCATACTGAAAATGAATGAATCTGATAGGGGTGCTGTGGTAAAATTGGGGGGTCATGGCCCCAGCACGGTAATGCTGCATTAAGATACCAACCATTATGGCTGGTGGGCGGAGACTTGGAGAAGGAAAGCCAAGCATTCTCTCTAGAGGAACAGAAGAGGGAATTTAAGAAGGAGTGTGGCTGGAGAGCAAAAGGAGGAGAGAACTGCTGAAGAAGAGAGGGAGCAGAGGAACAGCAGGGAGGATTCAGAATTGCCGTTGCCATGTGTGGCAGCAGGGTAGAGAAGGAAGTCACACTGTGGGCTTCCATCCCCAACCTGGGCTGGTGAGGAGCCCAAGAAAGCATGTTGGAGAAACTTGTAACCTGTGTAAGCTTAACTGGAAATTGGAAACGTGGTACTTGAAAACTTGTTTTAACTTTGAAACTGTGAAGCCTGGAATTGTCTGGAGACCTGAGGAGAACTTGAGAATGCGGCTGATTTCACTGTGAGACATCTGAAGTGGTTGCTACTGTTGTATCAAGTGAATCTTTCCGATTTTGAGTCACTTTAGAGATGAAGCTGAAAGAATGTTGGAGGAGGATCAACGATGCCATCTTGGTTCCTTCATTGGATTTGAATCTCCTGCTTTTGAAGGAGGATTGGTAAACACCATCTTGGTTTCTCTGGCTTGAAGTGAATAGCGGTATCTCTGGAAGAGATGGTGACGGCACCATCGTGGTCTCTTCATTTGGGTTGAAGGTGGAACAGCAGCCATTTTGTGGACACAGTGGCTAAGGACCCATGTGCAGTTTTCTGGTCTAGAGACTGAACTATCTGGTAAGATCACCAAAGGAGGCCTTTGTACCCCCTCGGTGACTCTTATCTTGTCTTTGAGTAAATCTGTTTTTGCCTCTTGTAGGGTCTTGCTACTGCTTGCATGGACTGATGAGTGGCTAGATATAAGAGACAGCTGCTCCTGTCTGTAAGTTTAGCTAAGTTCTCTGCTTTGCCTGTTTTGTTACCCAATTTCAAAACTTTTTATATATGCAGGAAACAATTCATAGGTTCACTGGTCTCAGGGTCATCACAATATGCTCAAACCACAATACAGTGAGATTTTTAAAAATCAGAAGGAAGATCCTTGGCAACCATCCAACATAGGCACATACCAGAACTGTGTTTTTCTAAAGCTCTGCTGGGAAAGAAGAATCTAAAAACATCCAGTAACAAGAGCTGTAAATATGCTCACAGTTGCAAAAAAAATGACCATTTCATGTCTGTATCCCTAATATTTGATGTGAGATACCAGCTCTTCATGAAACAACTGTTTTTTGTTTTTTGAGACTAGGTCTCACTAATTTTGCCCGTGGAACTGCAGGCTCACATTGCCCAGGGTACCACAGATTCAAGCAATCCCCAACCTCAGCTTCCCAGGTAGCTGGGATTACAGATGCACGCCACCACGCCCAGCTATATTTTTTTAGAACTAGGTCTCACTACGTGCGCCCGCGATCCCTGGCCCTAGCCGCAGCTTCCTAGGCTGCCGCTTACAGGCATGTGCCAACCATGCCTGGCCGAAACAACTGTTTTTCAGGTAAATGACTGAGAAGAGGCTGCTTGAGCCTCTGATTTAACAGATAATTTTACAAACAAAACAAATCAGGAATGTTTTTTAAAGATTAATCCAAATGTTAATGGCTTCTAAATGGTTTTTTTATGGCTTGAGCAAAAAGACAACTCACAGAAAATATTTGCAAATCCTCTATCTGATAAGGGACTACTATCTAGAATAAAGAACATACAATTCAATAATAAAAAGACCAGAAACCAAACAGAAAATGGGTCAAAGGATCTGAAGAGGCAATTCTTAAGAAGATATAAAAATATCCAAGAAGCACATGAGATGTTCAACGTCATTATTCATTAGTCAGGAAAACGCAAATCAAAATTCCCTGTCCTACACTCCATGTTATTATCAACAAAGCAAAATTTCTATCAAAGACTAGGAAGTAAAAACTAAAATACTGTATCCTTATCACTAAATAAAAGCATATATAGTCTTTAAATATCTTTTTTTTTATTTTTGGAGACTAGGTCTCACTATTTATGCCTGTGGAATTGCAGGCTCACATTGCTCGGGGTACCACAGACTCAAGCAATCCCCAGCCTCAGTTTCCCAGGTTGCTGGGACTACAGGCAAGGGCCACCACGCCCAGCTATTTTTTTGAAACTAGGTCTTGCTATGTTGCCACGAACAGGACTCGAACTGCGATCCCTAGCTCTAGCCACTTCATAGGCTGAAGCTTAGAGGCACAAGACACCATGCTCATCTTTAGTCTTTAAATATCTTAACAGATTTGGATAAAACACAGTAACAGATGTGATAAAAATACAGATTTTCTGCAGTTTTCCTTTAAATGAAGTTCACTGAATACAACTCCTATTATATTTTCCACAAGTCTTAAGAATATGAGAAAGACTCTGGTAACTACAGTGTAGACTATTTGAACTTCTACTATGCAGTAAAATTTACTGTCCTTCGAAAGGTCAACATTTTTATCCTGGAATATCTGGCCAAAATTAAGTCAGTAATACATACGTACATACACACACTCTCATAAACTTCTTGTATTATAATTATAGCCATTTCTTTTATAATAATCATCATCTGAGTGTTTAATTATGGGAAACTGATAAGTTACGGGATATTCAGAAGTTGTGATGGCATTGAGACTGTTAATAAAAACACAGTAAGAATTATGCATAAATTTTAACATGTTTTTGTGTTGGATTAAATTAACTATGCCAAAGTGTACAAAAAACAAGACTGAAAAAATACAACTGCCCCAATATAAAACTATAAATACTAGGGGGGGAGGAGGGAGTCACAAGAATTCAAATTTTCATTATATATAATAAATGTTTCTATCAAAAGGTATCAAGTAAAGTAACAAAATAAATTAACTCATTAACTTTTACACTAAAATGTCAAAATTCCTGATGCAACCAAGAATTTAACAGTAATGTAAAGTTATATTGTGAATTTGTTAGCTTCTACTAATTCATGTTATCTCCTACTTTGACCAATGTTCTTTTTTACAACTTCCGTTCAAATTCTACAGGTAGAAAACCTGGTAACTTGAAATCTGAACCACTGACTAAAGGTAAGTAAGAGCAAAAAGAGATGGGAAAATCGGTATAATTAGAAGACCAATGGAGGTAGTGGAGGAGGAGCTAGAGCTTGGTAAGAAATGTAAAAAGGGAAAGGTAAATAGAGTAGGGGAAGGAAGTTACCGGGAGCAGAACAGGAGAAAAAAAAATTCTCTTTTCAGCAAGAAAAAATTCCCTTTCATCCTCTAATAAAGGCCAGAGATAGCCAAGGGGCAATTATATATATATATATGTTCCCATTTCTCAGTCTTCCCTTTCTCATCATCAATAAGTTACTAGTACATGAAATTCATCATCAATAAGTTACTAGTACATGAAATTAAACTTCCCAATACAAAAGAACTTTCCAATACAAAACAGCAATTTAATATCTCAGAGTAAGCTATTATATTTATTCAACAAGACGACCTGCAAGCAGTAATTTCCCAAGGCACAAAATTAATTCAAGAAAATCTCCAAAGTACAGGAAAATGATGGTTTTGACTATCATCACTTTCAATTTCTTAAGACAAAGTTAACAGCCACAGATGTAACTATTATTAATACATCAATACGAGGACTTATTAATTCATGAGAAAAAATTTTCTTCTCTCTCAGGTCTCAAGAGATATTTAAAGGACCTCAGTGCAGTCAGCATACCATAAATCTATAATGGTAAAATACAATGAAGGAAAAGATTCCTGTTTCTAAATTACTCAGTATCCAAGATCAGTGAGACTATCACCTACTCTATATAGTAACTTTAAAAATATATTTACTAGCAAATATAAAAGATCCCAGAAACCTGGGTTTCCTATCACATGTAAAATAATAACTGCAGATAAGTCTAACTATAAAAAGAAAAAAAAAATACTTCTGCATACTGCAGCAAGGTATCAACAGACTGGTGAAATGAATATAATTCACAAGACTGCACCATTTTTTATGTATTCTACCAGTTCACTCGTATACTTATAAATAAAATACTTATAAATATATACTTATAAATAAACATTTTTATTTTAAAAATAGTAGAATCTCAATTTTCATGAATAAGAATGTGGCTATGAACAATGAATTGAAAGGCCGGGCACGGTGGCT
>PVHY01019558.1:0-27161 GCA_004024945.1 Uropsilus gracilis | reverse complement strand
ATTATAAGTACATTAAAGGTGAATGACTAATGCAGTCAAAATAAAATGCAGGAAATACCATGTAAAATATTGACAGTATAATATAGACTCAACCGTATCTCTTTAATTATAAAGATAGAAATAGATTTAGAGTAAAATAATATAAATGCCAGACCATGCACACAAAGCACAGAAAAGTTGGAGTTGTTTTTTTGTGTGTTTTTTGTTTTGTTTTGTTTTGTTTTTTGAGACTAGGTCTCGCTATTTTTGCCTGAGGAACCACAGGCTCTCGTTGCCCAGGGTACCACAGACTCAAGCAATCCCAGCTTCAGCTTCCCAGGTAGCTGGGATTACAGGTGCACGCCACCACGCCCAGCTATTTTTTTGGAACTAGGTCTCGCTACGGGCCCCAGGCAGGACTTGAAACCGGGATCCCTAGCCCTGGCTACTTCATAGGCTGAGGCTTACAGGCACGAGCCTGGAGTTGCATTAATAACAAAGATTTCAGAACAAAAAACATAACCAGAAATAAGGAAGACATCTTATTATGACTGATAAAGGGAGTGATAGAGTAAGAAAAAAATAACTCCTAAAATGTGTATGCACCTAATAAGAAAATTTCAAAATATATAAACAAAAACTGACAGAATTTCAAAATTTACTTTTCAGTAATTAAAAACAGAAAATTAGTAAGAGCATAGGATATTTGGGGAGGAAATGATTTGATATGTTTGTAGAACATTCCACCCAACAATATGGTGCTTTTCTATTGTGCTTTTTTATTTATAATAAATCAATGTTTATTTATTATTTTCAAGTATAAATAAAAGTTCTCTGAAGTATCCTTTCAAAACCATTTAAGAGGTGAAAATGAGAGCATTTTCTCTGACTTGGAAGAATTGTCATAGACATCAATAATAAAATATCCTTAAAAGTACCAAGATATTTAGAAATTAAAAAATATGCTTCTAAAATAACTCAGATCAAACAAAAATAGAAAGTGAAAGAAAAATGATCATTGAATATACAAAAAGAAATACATGGGTTTTCTGCCCCTTAGGCTCTCATAATCTAGTGGAGCAAGTAAATAAATGATTGGAATGTTAGGTAAGTTATACATACAGAGTGAAAGTGTTATTCTGACTGATGAGGCAACAATGTACTTTACATAGTAAATGCCATTTGAGTCAGTAATTGGAATAAAGTTGTAGTATACCAATGAAAGAAAATAGTATGTTTAAAGACAGAGGCATAAAAGAGCATGACATTTCATTTACTGAGACGAAAGGGAGGATGTGAGGAAAGATGGTGGTCACAGATAAGACTGAAAATAGCAAATACTATTCCTGCTTCATTTTTTTTAAGCTTTCATATATAAATATCACCATGCAGTATTTGTCTTTCTCTATCTGGCTTATTTCACTTAGCCTTACAGCCTTACACTACATGTTGTTGTAAACAGCAAGAGTTTCTTCTTTCTCATGGTGAATATTCCACTTCCTGCCTATCTATCTATCTATCTATCTATCTATCTATCTATCTATCTATCTATCTATCTGCCAATCAATCAATTATCTTCTTTATCCATTCACTAGCTATTGTGAATAATCCTGCAGTGAACATGGGAGTGCAGACCACCTCTAAAATACCTGTCTTCATTTCCTTCAGATATACATCCAAAGGCCAGATTTCTGGCTCATGTGGTAGTATATATTTAACTTTGTGAGGAACTGCCTTACTGTTTTCCATGTTGGGTTCACCAATTTAAATTTGAACTAACAGTGCACAATGGTTCCTCTTCTCCACATCCTTGTAAACATGTATTGACTCTTGTCTTTTGATGACAGCCATTCTAACAGGTATGAGGCTATGACTCACTGTGACTATAACTTGTATTTCTCTGATGAGTAAAGATATTGAACATCTTTCATATATCTGTCAGTCATTTGTATGTTATCTTTATAAAAATGTCTCTTCTTTTCCCTGACCATTTTTTATTCATTTTTTTGTTATGCTGCTAAGTTGTGAGTTTTTAATGTATTTGGGGTTTTGTCTTGTAAATATTAACTTGTCAATCATTTACACAACATTGCAGTTTTGAGGGTACAACTATACATCTCTATGTGTGTGCAGAATGCACTCACTCTACCAGTGTCCCTATATTTTGACTATCACCCAGTATCAGATACATGATTTGCGAATATTTTCTCCCACTCCATAGGTTGCCATTTCATTTTGTTGATTATTTCCTTTACTGTGTAGCAGATATCTTTTAGTTTGATTTAGTAATGCTTGTGTTTTTTTCTAGAAATTTCTTCTAGGCATTCAGATCTTAAATTCAAGTCTTTATTCCAGTTTGAACTGATTATTATGTCTATAAGATAGGGTTCCAGTTTTATTGTTTATAAATGTGACTGTACAGTTTTATAACACAAATTTTTTAAGCAAATGTTCTTTTCTCATTGTCTATTCTTGCTCCTTTGTTATAAATTAACTGACCATATATGCATGGGTTTATTTTTGTGCTCTCTATTCTATCCAGACATATCTATGTGTCTGTTTTATGCCAATACCATACTTTATAATATAGTTTGATTACCATAGCAATATAGTTTGAAACAAGACTGTGTAATGCCTTCAGCTTTGTTCTTTCTTAAGATTGCTTTGCCTCTTCAAGGTCTTTGTGGTCCCATACAAATTTTAGATTGTGTTTTCTTTTTTGGTGAAAACTGCCAGTGGAATTTTGATAGGGATTACACTGATGCTGTGTATTTCTTTGAGTACTATGGCTATTTTAAAAATAATAATTCTTCCATGTATGAGTACAGAATGTTCTCATTTATATATCCTCCATTTCTTTCATCAATACTTAAAAGTTTTCAGAATATATATTTTTTACCTTCTTGGTTAAATTTATCCTAAAGTATACTTTCTGTTTTGAGGCAGTCATAAATGGGATTTTTTCATCTTAATTTTTCTTTCTATTAACTCATTATTATTATGACGATGATGATGATGATGATGTAATTATTATTATTATGTAAAAGCAAAACTAACTTTTTAATTTTTATTTGTTATGTTTATATATTTTTATTATCTTCATATTATTCTGAAACTACCACATTCATTTACAGTTGGCACATAATATTTTGGTCAATGATAGGCCTTATTTACATTAGTGGTCCTCAAATTCCTGTTTCTTAGTGAGTTGTTGGCATCATAATTTCATGGTATTGGTACCAGCAGCAGCCTTATGCATGTTTACCTTGTTACTTGATAATATCCTCTTCCCTGTGCTTGATTTAATCTCATTTGTTTTCTTCATTCTACCTCTTAAGCATTCAAAAAGTACTGCTAATGTTGTTGGTAAGAGGCCATAGTAATGATTGACCTGTAAACAAAATTAAAAATGATTAAGGACTACAAAAGTAGAAAATCAGCGGATGGTTATTTCTGGCCAGTCAGACATATCCTTTTCCACCATAACTACAATCTTGAACAAGAACAAAGTGATGAAAGCTGTTAAAGGATCTGCTTCATTGAAAGCAATGAGATAAACAAAAATTCAAGAAGGGCTATATCTGATATGGAGAAACTTCTAATGATTTCTATTGAAGACCAGACACAGAGTGTTATCTCTCTCAGCACCATGACAATCAGAACTAAAGCAAAAAGATTTTTGGCACTATTGAAAGAAAAGGTAGAACCTGACCGAGCTGTTCAACTTACTGCAAGTTTTGGTTGGTTTAAGTAATTTAAGAATCATCATTCATTATATAAGGTGAAAGTGAGTGGTAAAGCCTGAAAGTACTGATTTAAAAGCCATTGAAAAACACTTAGAACCTCTATTACATTGGTATGTAAGAAAAATTATTGTCAGAGAAAGCCTTAACTACAGACAATGCCTTCCTATTTTGAAAACAGATGTCTGAAAGGACTTTAACCCATACAGAAATCAAGTCAATGCCAAATTTCAATCCTTTTATGGGCAGCAGCGTAGTTTTACTTGAGGACAATGTTTCAGGCTACAAATTAAAATTATTTGTGATTAGACAAAGTAAGGTCTAATCCCAAGGTCTTCACACATTTCTGTAAGTAGACATTACCAGTGCACAAGAGCAGCAAGAAGCCATGGATGACTCACATTCTCTTCTAAGATACCCTCGTGAATTGCTATGCCAGCTAAATGGAGTACTATTTGAACAATACTATTGTTCAAATTTTGCTTATTTTTGTTAATACTCCCAGACACCTTCATTTTATCGGTGATTTTCATCCCAATACTAAAGTGGTATTTCTTCCTCCAAACACATTCTCTTTGATACAACCCATGAATCAAGAAGTTATAACAGCTTATTTAAGGCCTACTACTTGAAAAGGACCTTTGCCTAGACTATTGCTAAACTGAAGAAGGCAGTGAGGCAGTTCTGAAAGAATTATACCAATGAGTGCCTGTAGAACATTGCTTGGGCTTAGTGAAATATTACCAAGGAGTAGGGAAGAAGATGGTTCAAGAGGGTTATCCATGATTTCAGAGGATTTATCAGGGATGAGGATGTTGCAAAAATTAATAGGCTATTACTGACATAGCAAGAAAATTTAACCTGGGTATTGATGACATTAAATTGCTCCTAGAGGCATTTATTGTGGAGTAAGCTAATGGGGTATTTTGGTAATTGGAAGGGGGTAAAGGGGAAAGAATGTGGAAAGGAAACTGCAGGAGAAGAAAAAGAATAACCTCGAAGAAAATTCACAGCAATGGATTTTGTAGAAGTAGAAGGTTTTGCATGTCTCAAGAAGCTCCTTAAAAATTTGAAAACTTGGACCCCAAAACCTATAGGTTTTCAACCAAAAGTGAAATGTTCATGGTGCACTATCTGCTTACCAGCAAATTTATAATGAAAAAAGAAACAAACCAAGTTGACCACTATGGATATACTTCTGAAAAGGATGACATCTCAAGAATCGCCACAGTCAGATCCTTCAGAAACTAGTCAAGAAGAAGGCATTGTTTTCATAGGAGAAGATAGCACTACATAAGTCAGTGCCTTAAAAATCTGCCAGTGGATGAGGGTGATAATGGCGGTCCCGACTCTGCATATATTAAAATATCCCTGTTTTTGTCTTAATTTTTAACAAAACATTTAAAAAGTGAGAAAAAATGCTGAAATAGAAAAAAGCTGGAAGAATAAGCATATAAAGAAAGAAAATGCCTTTGCACAGCTGTACAATGTGTTGTGTTTTAAAGCTACATATTGTTATAAAGAGTAAAAACTAAAGACAAGTTTATAAAATGAAAGCTAAGGTTCATGTGTTACTAAAGAAGTAATTTTTAAAATAAATTTCAAGAAGCTTAAATGCATCGTGTTTCTAAAATCAATAGTAATGTTCAGTAATGTTAGAGGCTTTTACATTCACTTACCATTCACTGATTCACCCAAAGCAACTTGTAGCCTTACAAATGCTACTTGTGGCATTAATTTCCCTAGATAAATTAACCCTTTTTTTATCTTCTGCATTGCATCTTAAAATATTTGTACTATGTTTACACATGTTTAAATAAACACCAATATATTGCAATTACCTACAGAATCCAGTATGAGATCATGCTGTACAGGTTTGTAACCTAGGAGTAATAGGCTATACCATAAAGCATAAGGGGGGGTTATAGGTTATACATTGAGGTTTGTATATGTATACTCTCCAATGTTCACACAATGGCAAAATCACCTAATGGTGGATTTTTCAGAATATATCCATATCATTCATATCATTCATATCAAGATATTGACATATAATTTTATTTTAGTATTTGTTTGTTTAGGGGGAGATTCAAATTTTCTTTTGAGTATTGGTTAATTTCCAATTTGATGCCAAGTTCTACATGGCTCCAGGTTTTTTTTTTAATCAGACAAAAGTAATGGCCATTCCCAACAATCCCCAGAAGAGGGCAGACCCGATACCCATCTCTTAGGTTCATAAGAGAAGGAAAACATTTTATTATTATATATATTTTCTTACATTTTTGTGTATCTTAAAGTTCTCTCACTACCATATCACCTATGAACCATATCCTAGTTACTTATGCTCGTTCCTCCTCTGATCTCACATTTTCTCCCTCCTTCCTCCCCCTTGCTGCACACTTCAGTTGTTATCAGTTTGTTAATTTTAAGTTTCTCTTGTGTTTTTGTTTGTTTTCCCTGTGTCTCTCATATAAGTGAGACCATCCAGTATTTATCTCTTTTTTTCTGACTTATTTGAGCTAGCATGATTCCTTCTAGCTTCATCTGTGTTGCCACAGATAACATGAGTTTTTCTTTTTTGATTGCTAAATAATATTCCACTGTGTAAATATACCACAACTTTTTGATCCATTCATCAATTTGGGGAATTTTGGCTATTGTAAGCCATATCTTGGTTACTGTAAACAGCGCTGCAATAAATATAGAAGTGCAGGTGTCCTTTTGAATTAGTGTTTTTGAATCCTTTGGGTAGGTTCCCAGAACAGAGATTGCTGGATCGAATGGTGGCTCCATTTTTAGTAGTTTGAGGATCCTCCACACAGCTGTCCATAGTGGTTGAACCAATTTTCATGGTAATGAAAATATATTTAACCTATGACAATGCTTTTCTCCTCTGAGACCCATTAAACAAAGTACCTCTGACCAGTTATGATAGCATCTATTCTGTTGAATACTTGTGGATTTATCACATAAGTAGGGGAGTTGTCAAAGGTGTTGATGTGTTGATAGTAGTGCAGTTGATTCTATAATCCCTCCCCTAGTGTGGAGTAATGGAACCAAATTATGGTTCTTAACACCAGAAGCAAGAAGTTTGCAATATCACTTTAACTGATAAAAGTTTGAATAACAACCAAAGAAGCTTGAACTGTAGAACATCATTCTCAAAAACAAAATGAATGAATAAGTCAATGAGAAAACTGCTCAATATATATCACCTAAATATGGCATGAATGAAAAAAACAAGAGATGGATGAAGGCTGTTTAATAAGATGTTCCAGTCCTATATCTTGTCTTCATATCTGAGCCAGTTGACTTATTGACTAAAATTGTAGCTCAGTCCCCAAGAGAAATAATTCTGCCACATCATAATAAGTACTAATTATGTTAATTCCTAGAGTTTTCGCCAAAGGAAACTTCAATTGTTTAACTGAGGAAAGGAGACCTCTGGGAAATAAAGAGAATTATCATGATCTCTTTGTTAAACTGTGGACATATGAGAGGCCTTATAAGAAGTCCCAGCCAAAACTTGGCTAACAATCATTCTTTTGGGTCCAAAGATGCACCTATTGGTCATTTTCCTAGTCCTTAATTATATAAATGAAATAGATTTACTTGACAACTGGAGTAAGCCCTACATTACGTCTATGAGAAAAGAAATCGCATAACAGATAAGTTAGTTGGAAATGCCATCTCAAGCTGGCTAAGAGGATAAACAAAAAACTATATTACACCACATTGGATGGTGATTATTGTCACTCTAGGGAGGAATACATGAAGGAATACATGAATTCACTAAATCTGACCCCTGCTGAAACCAAACAAAACATGGAGAATAACTGTAGACTTGAAGACTACTGGAAACTTTATCACAAAGTAATCCTAATCCTTAAATTACATTAGATATGATTTATTTGATAGAGAAGATTGATGGCCATTAGGAAACTTGGCTCCACAAATGTGTTCCTTTCTATTCCATCAGTATAGAAAGTCACGTAGAAACTAAAAAGTTAATATTCACATGTATAATTTTGCACTAAGTCCATGTTAATTTGTACATTGTCTCATAATCCAAAGAGGTCTGAACCTCTAGAACACCATACTGGTGCATTACATTGATGGCATGCTAATTGACCGGTATGAGCAACAAATATCTACTAGCATGTCTACCATTTCAGTAGGGATTTTAGCGGCCTAGTGGTCAAAGGCACTTTGGGACATGACCTCGAAAGTAAAAGACAAATTCTTGGATCTTGCACCTGCTACCACAAAGAAGGAAGCAAAACGCTTGGCAGGTTTGATCAGGTTCTAACATTCTGGCCAGGTGAGAGGAAAAGCTGTATCCTGACCATGTGTCCCACCCAGACTTCCCATTTGTCACTGGAAGAGAGCAGCCCTAGGAAATGGTTTGACCTGTCAGGTGGTGTTCCTCAGCTGAGACACTCTTCAAAGGAGCACCCAGTTGAAGGATGTCTGCTGACAGCCCCCTAGGAGCTGGGGCAATAAATCCTTTCTTGAAGAGGGATCTAAAACATGTTCCACGTCTTTCACATAGGTTATTGTTCAGTGATTAAGAGCCAAGCAACACAGATAGACTTAATAGAGAACTCTGGCTTCTTTACTTCTGAATATGTTGTCTCAGGGTATTTACTTAATTCTCAAGGCTCAGTTCTACCATCCCTAAATAAGACTAATAATGGTACTTCATTTAGAAGCTTATTGTAAATGAGCTACTATAGACCAGAAACTTAGCACAGTGCTTAAAAGTGCCATGTATCATTGCCATCATTATTTGTAAACTGAAATTGAGCAGTTAAAATAATGCATATATCAGCTATAATCATGATTAATTGTGCCCAGATAATTTCTTATTCTTTTTCTCATATAACTTTTCTGAATAGTGTTTCAAAGTCTCCATATGATTTTCTTTTGATGACTATTTGGCACTGAGAAGAAAGGTAAGCTTGGGGAAGGATTAAGAAGAGAACTTCTTTGTTGTGTTTCCTTACTGCATCAGTAGCCCTAGCAACTCAGTTATAGACTGGATCTGAGAACACCACAGTCAGGCTTAGATTTCTGCTGCACAGGTTGCAGATATGCATTAGAATGAGTCCCCCAGACTTTTTACATCCTAACACTCTTCTGAGACACCTCAATATTCTGATCAAAGGTTTCCACTTGCTGGAGAAGTGGAGCATGATTTGACCAAATCTAATTTTTGTGTGGATATGGGTGTGTTTTCATTTCCCCTTCCATAAGAAAAAAAAGAAAAGAAAAAGGGGGAAAGCAGCATATGTTATTCCTTTGCTGCCATCTGAAACAGCCAAGTTGAGAGCCAATTTACTCAGCCTAATTCATTCCAGATTTCTCAAGGAATAAACAGAGTTCTTGAGAGTTCTCAGATGTATGGCCAATAGAGATCCCGTTGCCCAGGAGAGCTAATGTTGAACATGCAGGTACCTCTCTGTCAGGATGCAGGCCGTGGGGATGGAGGGTGGTCTCCAGATACTCTCTGGGATGCCCCTGGGCCCCTGAGGTTCTAGAACGTGTACTGTGACAACTGTAAGTATAGCTTTAGGAGAGTCCACTAGGGTCCCTGGAAGTAATATTTTCTTTCATTGCTAAAAACTCAAATCTGCAGAAAGAGAAGGAATTTCTCAGAGAAAGGAAAAACAAAAGGAATTTTATTCATACTCTTTCTCTATAAATCTTACATATCTTTCAAGATGTCCAAAGTGTTCCACATTTTCTATAAACCCTTGCTAAGTGACTCTAGGCTATATGGTAAAGACTCCTATGGGAGCTAGTTTAAATCCCAATACTTAAATGAGGAAAGAAGAAACTTTGCTCTTCTCTGAACTCCCATTTTACTAGGAATTTGCAACACCTAACATGTAATAAGAAAAACTGGGCCCTTTAGAAGTTTCAAATTTGGTTCACTTATTTGCCTTGTGGATTTGGACCTGATAACTCCTAGGCCTATTTTTTTTTCATCTTTACAGCAAAAACAGGGGTCTAGATAATTTATATGTATGAAACAGAATGACTAAACTTGTCTTAGTTGTTTCTACTTCGTTGATATCAGCTAGTTTTCTCCTTATACTCCTTGAAGGAGTACCTAGCACCATGATGAAGGGACCAGACTGTGAAATTTGTGCTCAGATCCACTGATCACCCTTCCCCTGTTTTGGTTTGTATGCCTTTTTTTTACCCCCCAAAGCTGCATTCCCCAGGCTCCCAGGTAAAAAATTTCCAATTATCAGAGAAGGAAAAAATAAATCTTAGATCTTCTCCCCTCGTCTGACACTAGCTGTGACTCTTGACTGTGTCTACTTTCTGGAAACTGGAAAAGTCTGTCTGGTTCCATCTCTTTCCAGGTGACCTTGACATTGCATTTTGGCAACATAGACTCCTTCTTTTGCCCCTCCACCCTAAAGAGTAATATCAGTTTCTTCCCTCTCAGCTTGTTTCCTAGTGTAAACAGTTTCCTCTGTGACCAGCAGTGTGTGCTTCCTTGTTGAATCTAGACTTATATTGAATATGGAGTAGGTCCTCAAAAAGTAATGACTGATTTCTTTGAAGACATTCAAGAGTCCTGGTGAATATAGAATATTGAAAAACCAATGTATCTTAAGTATATGCAATGTTCCAAAAATCATCATTTTCTAGAGGAGGAAATGGTGGCATGGAAAAGGGAAGTGACTTCATTGAGATAAAACAACCAGAAAAATATGTAGTATGCATGAACATGTGAAAGGATGTCTACCAACTCTTTAATTCAGAGTTTGAGATTATACGTTACTTGAGGACAGCAATTCCCCTTTGCATAATGATAATTCCTAGCACATATCCTGATATGAAGCAGATGCTGTGTTTATAAAATGAAATTTACCAGCTGGGCAAATGCAAGGAGACAAAAAGAAGCGATAGCCATACTAATATGTACCATAGTACTAGAACAGGTTTTCTGATGGTCAGCAACATCAGTATTTATTAAGCCTGTTTTATAGTAGAAGAACTTAAAGTTCTGGGACTTCAAGTGACTTGCTCCAAGTAAGGTCCCAGTCTGAACTCAGATCTTCTGATTGCAAAATGAATATTGTTCCAATTACACTCCCCGGTGCTCCCTATCTAACATCTGAAGTAGATACAGCATCTGGAAGTCATCATGCATTTAACCATTATGGCAGTATTAACAAGTTAGAAATATCCTTCTCAAACTGGGTTACGGACAGCCCCAGGGGCTTACAGGGGTGTCCAGGGGCTACTTAAAGCCAAAGAGTAAATCTGACAGATCTCCTCAAGTATGGAATTTACTTGAAGATTTGAGTGAATATTTGAGTGCTTTCAGTAAAAGGTGGTTTCACATCAAATGAACACAAACATATTGTGAGGAAGATTAAAAAATTTTCCTGATTTTTTTATTATAAAATTCTAGAGCTGAGAGCACTCTTTTAGTTTGTCGTTAGAGGTTTGGGTTTGTTCACATTTTAGGGAAGTGTCTTCATTGTCTGCTTCATAGGTTTTTCAGTAAGAGTTTGATAAATAAGAGTCCTGGTGGATCTCTTTTATAAAATACTATATTTTAAAAATCAAAATAATCTATGCATATTACTAACAAATTAAACAAAACAGAGTGGTTATAATGAAAACAACAAGGTTTTTTTTTCCATTTCCCAATCCTTCCCTATAGTCCCACTGTCAGCAATGATCTATGCGCTTCTATTTTTTTTTTATTATTTTACTATTTATTGACAAATCAACTATAAATATTATCCATTAACTTCTCCATATGAACATGAGGAACTACTTCACTTAGACATTCCTAAGAGTCTCACCTCCCACCTACAGACTTGCTTTTTCATTTTTTTCATAGTGGTTTTGGTTTAACAATAAATAGACTGGGAAATTCATCAAGTTTATCAATTACCTGTCATGAAGGTGCATTTCCTAAGAGCTGTATTGCTTGGAAAGTATTCATCTCATTTTAATCACATACATACAAATTCAAGTCATAGTGAAAAAACACTTTATGTTCCTGAATGACAAAAATCTGGCAAAATAAATGTTGATAAAGATGTGATATATCAAAAACTCTCCTGAAATGCTGGTGGGTATATAACTTACTAGAAAAACCTTGAAATTTATTTGATTATCTACTGAAGTTGAACACATATAAACCCTGCAATCTAACAATTTTACATTTGAGTATGAATCCAGAAATATGTGTACATATGAGCACTAAGAGATATTTATTAGAATTTTATTACAGTGTTATTTATTAGTAGTAGTAACAACCCAGAAGTCTACAAATAATAGAAGATTAACACATGGTAGAATATTTTTATAGCAAAGTGATGATTCTCACAAATATCATCTTGAGTACCAGAAGCCAAACACATACACATACACAGACACACACATGCACACACACAGTGCAAGATTATATTTCCATGGATAATTTTTCAATATTCTATATTCATATTCACATATGAATTGAGGAATAACATTATCACTAACAACCAGGAAAGGGTCGATCTTATTTTTGAGAACTGGAAATATTTCAGTTATTGGCCTGGTAGTAATGGGAATTTAATTTGGTAGTAATTTATCTCAAGTTATATCTGTTTTGTTTCCTTTTGGAGACACAGGCTATATACTATGTGATACAAAGGGGTAAGAATAACTATAATTAAAATGTAAATTGGTCAGTTTGCTGAAGTAACAAATAATCCTAAAGTCTTAGTAATTTATAACAGTAAATATTTTATTTCTCACTTGTGTTACATCTTGGTGACTTGCATCTCTGCTGAGTACAGGCTAAAGGAACAGTCTTTATTTGGAACATGCTTTTCTTACAGCAAAGATGAAAGAATAAGCAGTATGATAGAGACTGTTAATGGCCTTTCCAGCTATAATAATAATAATAATAATAATTCTTTAACAATATCTCATTGTAAAGTAACCATTGTCAATACCAGTTATAAGGTCAAGCATGAGGGTCATCAATCTGTGTTGGCCCTACACAGTTTTAACAGCTACACAAACATACCAGTCAGAGCAGGGCAAGGACAGAGATGGGGGGGAGGGGAGGATGGGAGGCACATGAGCCCCACAGCCTCCAGACCCAGGTGTGCACACTCATACAGGAGCACAGCCATTGTACAGCACACTTATATAGAGGGCATAATACTACAGGTTCAGGTTTCACAGGCTGATGATTGAAAAAACCTGACAAAATCACTCTATACTCATTTTGTAAAAAATACTGTAAAATATTTGTCAAGTACACATCAGTGGGGAAGAACATAGACACCTGGGGTTAGAGACACCATAAGTCAACAACAAAAAAGAAAAGGAAAGGAAAGAAAGAATAAAATCCTTAAATCAAGATATAGGGGGAAATAATATGAAATAACAAAATAATCTCTCTTAAACTGTCAACGGAAAATCATAGACACAGAAGCTCCTACAGATATTTGAAATCAAGTCACAGGTAAAAGATCACTGTTTTGAGACTATAAAATTCTTCCACAAATTAACAAGTAACAGTCTTAACAACTTTTGACATTATTTACCTAGTTAACACAAGAATTAATTCATAGGTCTTCTTTTCTTGGTCTGCAGACAAGCCAAATGGACAATTCCTAAAAGAGAAACCAAAAAGGCTTAAACACAGGAGACATCCCCTCCACCCCCTCACCCCGCCATCAACTTTATAATAAATAAATGAAATTTAAAGCATAATTAAAGGGGTTTTGTTGTTGTTGTTGTTGTTGTTGTTTTTTACTTACCAAATAGACAAAAAGGAAAACAAACTTTCTGAGTCTACAAAGCAAACTTTTGTTTGACAGGTGAGAATGATAGACTTAGCCTCCACTCCAATTTGGTGGTATCTTCAAAAGTTTACAAAGTACACATCTTTTGAGTAAGTGATTCCATTTTTAAATATTCAATGACTTGCACATGTAAACAGAAGATTGTAAAAATGACATTACTGCATTGTTTCTAAAGAGGGAAAGAGATGGAAAAGACAAAATGTATTCCTATCAAGCACTGGTAAAATAAGTTATAGAATAGTCATACAATGTCATAAGATGCAGCTGTGGAAAACAGAAACTTATATTCACAGGAAATGGAAAGTTCTCTAACATATATAAAGGGAAGTATAAACAGATTTGTAGTAAAGGTCATCTTTTGTGGAAATGAAAGTGGATTAGACTCTGAAAACTATTAATTGACTGATTCTTTCTGGGGAGAAAAGACTGAATTTAAAAAAAATGCCACAGAAGAGAGTTTTACTTTTCACTCCTGTACACTCTTCATTCTGGTATTATTGTCCACTAACTAAGTATAAACAACTAACCCACACCAACAAACACACAATCATTCTAACAAACATAAGTGAACAACCCACACAAATTTAGAGAAGTGGTAGAAAAACATGAAGAAAATCCAAGGATTTATAATTAGATGGGCCTGGATTTATTTTCCAGCTCTACCCATGGGGCCTTTATTTCTCTGAGTTTTGAAAATGACAATCTATAAAATACAGATATTGATGCCTAACTTCCAGCATTGTTGAAAGAATTAGAAATAACAAGCATGAAGTGCCTGGCTCAGCGAATAGTAGCCATTCTTACTAAGTTCCTGTCATTTCACAGTTGGGGAAATTAACAACCACACAGAAGATTAAAACTATTCCAAGTCACAAAGGGAGTTTAATACAGATTTTTTTTTTCCTCAGCAGCATCAGGTTTTGGACTATTTTCTAGAGCTTGCTGAAAATGAGGGCAGCTTTTTTGGGTGGGACAAAGCTGGATCTGCTTGTTGGTTCCCTGGTTACTTTTGAATTTCGATAAACATAAGTAATTTCACAATCCAAGTCCCAACTAGGACAGCAGAATTTAAAACGCCCCACTTATGCAACAAAATTATTTGTTGATGATGTGAATATTCAGTTATAACTGAGCATCGTGTACTTTCATTTGCTAAACCTGAAAGCCTCCCCATGAGGGAAGACACTCTCAGGAGAATTCTTATGTGTGCTGAGTAAAATAATATTAATAATATTAATTCCTTCAGACCTTGTCTTTGAGAACACTCCCCCATCCCAATATTTTGCAGCAAAAATGCTGATGTAGGATTTGAGATAAAGACAAAAAACTTGGGGGAGAAACAGTTGTGCACAATTAACTAACTTCAAGAAGGTACTGCCTTAATTACTCTCAGTTTTCTCTTTTCTTCCTTGATGAGATGGGTGCCTCTGAGATGGAGAAGGATGGGGACAGGTGTTTTCTCTTCCTGGTGCAGCTCCATTTCTCAATGAGCATGCGCCAAGATGCTGGCCTTTATTAGTGAGCCTGCACAGACAGCCCACAGTAGGGTCCTCTATGCTCGAGAGGTAGGTCTCTCGTGTCCTCTTGGGGCTTAAACTCAAAGGAGAACTGAGGGTGAGGGGAGGGAATAAATGGTTTCTGCTTTCTTTCAACCAGGATTTTCCTTCTTAATCTTTTCCTCTAAGAACTTAGAAAACTTTATCACTTTCTCTCTTCACTTTGGCTTCTGCAAAAAGCTACATTTTTTTTGCCTCTTGAGGTTCTTTGCCTCATTTCTCTAGCAGAATTTTGAACAAGGTCTTTCTTGAAAGCTCTGGAGACCGCACAACTGTAACTGGGTTATTTCGTTTCCACTCAGATTCTACCCTGCTCTCAGCAAGATAGAGGTGCTTCTGCCTCCCATCTCCTCCCCCAGGCTCTGAAGAGAGGCTCCTCTCTGGGTGCTTACTATGTCTTCTAGTAGGAGAAGCTGCTTTCTAAGAGCAGAAGCTAAAAATCTCACAGGAACAGAGAAGGGTAGGCTGCTTCTGAAACCACAGCACAGAAACTGGCAGACTATGCCTGTCCCAGCTTTGACATGCTGTGGGGTCTGCTGTGCTCTTCAGCATAAAGCTTGTCTGTAACTACCACCATCTTGTAATGGCTTTGCTCTCCTGCACCAGTGCTTCTCAAAGCAAACTTCAGGTCAGGATTTAGGCATGAAGCCAAGCATGTCTTTCCTGGAGCATTCTGTCACCCCTGGGGTAGGTTTCCCAAACACTGAACAAGCTGAACCATGACCCCACATACTGCTAAAGGAGCTCAACGGCTCATGCTAAAATCTGAGCCAGATGCAATGCCAAGACAGTATTATGAAGCTGCTAGAACCCATTTGTATTCAATGGTAGTTAGTGCCAAGTCCCAGTTGAGTACAGAGCAGCAGGATAAGCTACACCTGCTGACTCTCAGAAGAGGGAAGAGAAATGAGTGTTGTTGTGATAGGCAGCCTGATCATTTCAATCTTCATCAGACTTCACTGATAAAGTTACTGAGTTACAGGCAAAATGATACCGAGAAACTATGTGGAGTTTTAGAGGCCTAGTTTTGGCTCGTTGGGCCAATCGGGATCAGTTCAAGCCTCGTTGCTTAAGTGGAGACCAGTGCACAGCAAGTCTCCATGGAAAACCACTTCGTTCTAGGTACATGTACTAGCTGCTTTAATCACTACCTAGCAGTCTTGGAGAGAAATCTCTTGCCTGCCACTAACATACCTTCACCTCTTAGCCTTAAAGTACAGGTACTTCAGATGTCCTAGAACTGAATTCCTGGAGTTGGTATGCTGAATCTAATTACTGAAGTCCCTACACCATCCTCTTTCCACACAGGCTGCTGGCATTGCCTCCTTGCTCCCTTGGAGAAAAGGTGAATTTATCTTCAGCAGCTTTAGATAGCTGCACACTTCTAACTAAACACTTGGAATCAAGTAGTCCACAATCTATAGCTCATCGGGAATATTTCTTTAACACGTTTGTAAAAACAGTCAGAAACTCAAAGTGAGGATAAAGTTTTCCAATAGTCCTATCTCCTGTTGAAAAGTTCTTTGGAAGAAACTTTTATTCCTTAAAATGACTCCCCAACTTGCACACTCAAGTTTTAGTGGCCCATGGCTGAGTCCTTCAGTGAAGGGATTTAGTCCTCCAGTTAGGGTGACCAGCTGGTAGAATCATTGGAGAAGGGCTGACTTGACTATGACATGAGGTTTTATAAGACTTATAACAAATCTCGAGACCTCCAAGGAAACCAAGGTGAATTAACTGCATGGAGAAGCTAATGTGGCAAATGCGGAACATCTAGGTTGTAGTCACCACAGGTAACTCTTGCTGGAAGCTGGGAAAGAAATAGAAGCCTACAAGACCACTTTGGGTTAAGCTTCAGCTCTCACAATTACAAAAGATTAAAAACTCTTCTCACAATACTGCAACTTTATTAAAGATGGAAAATTAGACAAAGCTATCTAGAACTATGTTCCAAGTGATCTGAGTAGAACCAGGGTAATTGAGTCATGTTGAGTAGAAATGCATCTGAACTTGCTGCAAGTACTTTAGCTCTTGATGGAGCTAACGGATATGCAAAAAACTTCTGTTTGAAGTCAATTAAGAACACACATCTGTTTTTGGAGGCTGGGTAGAATTTCTCTGAGCACATTGGGTGGGAACATGGTATATAATTCTTACAAATGAGTCTTGTCATGTAGGAAGCAACATGACATTCACTTCAATAGGTTAAACTTGTATGTGAAAATGACAACATCCATTTTAAAGCCCTATTTTGAAAGTTTTCACCTTCAACTAATAAAATGTTTTCACTTGTCATCTTAGAACCTTGAGCCAACTCTGTCGCTGTAGTTGGCTCAAACCCAGAAGCTTGCTATTAGGCATGAATATGCAACAAGCCCAAAATCCTAAGCCTCAGGTCGAGTCATTGCTTCTGCTTTGTGAAGGCCTTTGCCCCTCTCAGGCATTCTCATACCTCGGCATCTAGTTCAATGTGGTTGCCTCCTCAGTCTTGCTGGGTATTGGGAGAATGAATTACTAGGGGAATGACTTTGAAGCTGGATCTCTTGGAAGTAGACACGCCAAAGCTGTTACCCTGGGTTTGTCGAACCTAGTTTCATTTGTAAAGTGAAGAAATGACCACTTTGGGGATTGTCTTGGGTAGCTCAACTACCCATGTCTGGTATAACTTTCACACTCAGCAGCATCAATTAAGGGAGTTCTGTGACAGAAAGAAACACCTAGCATTTTTTTCTGCTTTGCATCCATAGGAACTCAAGTTGAATTTGCCACTAATCTTGGTGTAGCAAAAACGGATAACCAAATATTTAAGGGGAGCCCTTATAGCTTGTGACATGCTGATGTCTTCAATAGGCACACTGTATGAACACAACTGATACATACAGTTGTGATATTTACCTGTTGCACCACCATAAGATTATGGAGCCAAGGAACTACCTCACATAAAGTAGACAAAACATCTATTCCAGAACCATCTATTCCAGAACCATCTGCTCCAGAAACATCTGCTCCAGAAAAGCAGCAGATGTCCACAGGTGACACTGCTAACATGGTGTTAAGCAGGCAGTAACAACTTTTTCAAAGGATGGGTTGGTGAAAGGAGTCTGGTATAGCCAGTCTCAAAAGGTAGAAGGACTTAGGTCAAAAGTGCTGTTGGTGCCAGAGCAAGGCACTCTTGTTACAGTCCTGTGGGACCTAACAGCCTTTTGGAGAGACTGGGCACAGATCTAAGCTGCCTGTCAGCAACCACCAGGTGACAACAGAGGCAGGGCTGGAAGGAGAACTAGCTGGTTAAATAATATTTGAAGAGATCAGATATGAAGGTCTCAGGTTTATGACCTTTCCAGGAAGTTCAGACTACTCCTTCCCATAGGTCTGTCTTGGGAAGACCATTCTGAGCAGTCAGTCTAAAGTTCTGCATAATCTAGCTCTGGAGCCTTGGCTTATATGCCCTGCTTCTCAACTCTGGTTCACCCATTTACACTTGTAGCTGTGACTGGTGCTGATCAAACTCTGAGACTGGCCTATTTTAATTACAGTGCTACATCAAAAGTGAAACCATACTGCGCTTTCAGCCCCAGACTCAATGACTGTGCATTCAGGTATGCCGTTAAGAATCAAAGGCTCCCGAGAGTCCCAGAACAACACTGATAGCATGGGTCCTGGGCTGGCTCTGACTGCATGCTCCATCAGCACTTTATTCCACCACACCGAGACAGCAGCAACCCTATATGTGGCTATTTCAGTGGGACCAGTCAACTGTCTAAACTTGAGATCAAAATATTTCTCATTCCTCTTCTGCCTTTTGCTACGGACCGGCCCGGCGAGGGCGCAGTCCGCCGATGACCAGAGTTCAGCTGGGCTATTGGTGAACAGACACACACTCAAGGGGTGATGAATCTGCTGCGATTTATTTGAGGTTTTCGTGGATATATATAGTGTTTTAGGCGATTACATCAGCATTCTATGAGTATATGCAATTAACATGTCAACAGATTGCAGATTTATCCTAGGTGTAACAAACATTTTAACTAACAACATAACGTTCCCAAAACTTTTACTTTGTTATCCCTTCACTGAGACTCCACCAAGGTAAATAGGATTTGCTTTGAAACTTAAAACATTTTAACATAACGTTCTCAAAAGCATTCCAAAACAATCTTTTGTTATTCCTTCACTGAGACTCCACCAAAGTAAGGAGGATTTGCTTTGACTTTTTTAGGGAAATACTCTGACCGCAGGGCTGCTTAGAATTGTTTAGTAAATCAGGATGACCTCAACAACTCCCTTGCCTGGGGTCTGGGGGCAGCGCCCTAAAGGTCCCCTTGTGAAGGTCAGCTCCCAGAAACACCCCTCCTGTGGGGGCAGAGAGCTTCGCCCATGGGTGCTTTCGCCCCATTGGTCCCCCATTTCAGGTCAGCTCCCACAGCCTTTGTCTTCAAAACCTAGCAGCATGATTACACAGCTGCTAGTCCAGTGGGACCTATTTCCTGCAGGTGACTAACATAGACAGTGCTAAATCAGACACTATCAACAGACATTGCTCCTAGATACAGGGACTGCATTTGGTAACTTCCTGTCAAATGCCGTATATGCTAATTTGTTTTGCCTTGAAGCCACAACTATGTAGTACTGCTAGACTTTTCACACCTCCTCCCCCCAACAGCTAGAGCTTAGTCTTGAGGTATGGAGGAAACATTTTCAAGAAAGAATCCTAAGTAGAAAGGTTGGCTGCCCCAAAGCAGAAGCAGTGTTTTTATGGCAAAAGTATATTGAACTTTCAGTAGGTTATTAGGAGTTTTGTAACATATCATACGATAATTGATAAAATGGGTAGCTTTAGTTTCAAGCTGCTTGTAACAACTCCTGACTCTTGAGTATGAGTTATACTTTACAGTGGATACTGTAAAGGTTTGAGTAATGGGGACTCTGTTTTGGAGGTCCTTCATGAAAAAAGCTTGAATGGGATCATTCCCAATAACAAATTGAAATTGAAGGACCCACTCCTGGGTCCTTCAGACATTTGACAGAACAAAACATTGTCAAGGTTGGTACAGGCAGGTACAGAGAACTACAGCTTACCAGAGCAGAAACTCAGTAGAAGCTTTCACAGGACCCAGAACTGGAGTAAGAAATAAAGTATCAGTGATGGTTTCTAGAAGCTCAGTGCAGACAAGTTTTAAGTTTAAAACTCCAGGTATTCCAGTTTTGGAGGGCTGGTACTTTTTAAGTTGTAGTATCTGGGAGTCTACCAAAATTCCCCTAATATGTTCTACTTTTTTTGCCTTAGATTCTTTCCAATATCTAACTAATCTCTCATCCAACCAGACTCACTTATGTAATTTCTGCAATCAGATGTCCAGCAATGGAAGCCTGTAGGTTCAGCTGATTCCACGCCTTTGGAAGAGATCCTAGTTACATGGTTATATCATCCTGGACCAACTATACAATGAGAAGCCAGTTCTTCAGTGAATAGTATAACACTGGCTCCATTGGGTTCAGGAATTCCAGATTTGTGCTGGTTTTGGTGCTTGTTTGTAGGTATGCACCAATTTCACTTTGTGAGTATTGTCTCGACAGTGAATCTATAGATGAATTGGAACAAAACTAAGTCTTTTCCCTATTTCTATTAAAAATGAAGTTTCTGGAAACTTTTCAAAACATGCCATGTTTATTCCAATGACTTTCAGTAAAGTAGTTCATATGCTTCTACTAAGAATTACCTTCAGTTTTTCCCCTTAGGGTTTTAAGGAGTCTTTCTTGGAATTAACTTAAAATATGTAGTATCCTGTGATGGTTACTCTAATAAGTATAAGTACATTTTCTGTGGTCACGCCTATACCCCTGAATATGACTATTTCCTAAATCAAATGACTGTTTGAAATTGTTTACTAAATTTCTAATTATGAAAGCATCAGGATGCATTGTTAATGCCAGCCTTTTGTCCTCTGCTAGTAGTCAAGATTTTTTCACTCATTTGAAACAGTAAAATAACGAACGTTTGCTTGTAACTATATTGCTCGAATTGGTATATAATCAATTTGATTTACAATCCAAATAACTTCTTCCAAATATTAATATCAGTTTTCAAGAATAAATAACTATGAACTCTTGAATCTTCTGACTTGATTCCAGTCCAAAGTTGCATTATTTTGATTTTTAGTTCAGTTACATGTGAAGTCTTCCACTTCAAAAATTTGAAACTCTAGTATAACATTTCCTCTCTAGAATGGATTTTTGACCTCTTAAACTAAGTAGATGGTATGTCTTGGTCAGGGATTAAATAGACATTAAGCTTACCCAACCCAGTATCTTTCATGTTTATCTGTAAAATAACACTGAACATAGCTTTCTTTCAAGGTCACTAATGCTCAATGGATACTCCACCACTGTTCTACACCAGTAGTGCCGTGAAATATCTCCCCGATGAAACTTGAGCTCTTTCTTCACTACACTTGATCTGAAGGTTCTATTGTCAGTTAGTTGCCAGGAGACTTACTGTTTGACAAGCACTAAGGTGATTCTTACTAAGGCAAACGTAAATGTTAAAAAAACATTCATGGGAGAATTTCTTTTTTAGAAAATCATTGGAGTCTAACCTTGTCAGTTGATTAAGTTCTATTATGAGCTTGGCCATGTGATGTGATTATATCACTTTACATAATGTGGATAAAGACTTGAAGGCTTGTCTGTGGCATCAAAACAGAAAATTGTAATCTTAGCAGTTTTGCCATCACTCCAATACAACTAGATTACTTTGAATGTTTAAATTACTTTGAATTTTCTTAGATTGCATGGCCATAGGTAATACACAAAGTGTGGTCTCCTTTTGCCTCTTTATTCCACAAACAATGGAGGTTAAGAGTTTTCCATATTCCACATCTTTCCCATCCATCCCTTGGTTCTTTGTGGCAAAAGTTAACCTAAATGAGTGTTAAATGATAGCACATTGTATCTTAAATGCTTATTTTCCAAAAATACTCCCAAGAGTAAACTCAGTGACAATAAGTGACCTTGTGACCATATTGGCAAAGACACATTGTGCTACCAAGTCAAATGTCATGGAGTCCTTGCTATTGGCAATGTAACTTTCCAGAATGGCAACTTGATTCTGAACAGGTTCCCACAGAACAGTGGACAGCTGTCAATTTGGACATTAGTTGCATTCCTAGCAAACCTGGTGTATATTAAAACTATGCCCAAGTCTGCAAGATGAAAGTTCAGCTGTTGGAGTTGGATGACTAATTTCCTTGAGGAACCAGGTTTGTGGAACATATCAAGTGATGTGGGGTTGAGGAAAATTTTATATGACCCTTCATGTTCAGTATGTACAAAGCCCTGTCCTGGCTATAGCCCTAGAGAATCCACAGAACGGTCTCTAAGTCAAGCTTCAATTGCTACTCACCAATCCATTATCCCACCCTAGTCCCACTGGGCACCAATCCAGCTCCACTAGGAGCTGATATCTAGGTACAACATATACTTAGTTGCAGTAAACTATTAAAATTCCTGATTATTCTTGATCATCTTTTCCTTACATAATTTCTGGTACTAATCTTACTGCCTACATTTTCATGTGTAGATACTTTTTATGCCTGGTTTTTGCTTTTAAAATATTTTTCTGGTCCCTTAATTGCATCTTTTTTCTAAACATCTTTTTTAAAGTTATTTGTAGAAAATTGTTGTCTGAACTCAAATTATGGTCCAAAAGCAAACAGATAATGATCTTTAGGGATCAATGGGGCAGGAATAATAAAGAAACTTTCTTATGAGGCAGGGAGAACAAACTCTTCAATCTTTTTAAAGGATTAGAGTAATAGGTATTACATAGTGAAAGAATTAAGCTATCTCCAGTGCCATTTGATTAAATGAAATTTGGAGAAAAGCCATACAAACTCTAGACTACCTTAAAATGCTGTACAAATGTCATACTTTCCACATGTATATATATATCTATGATTGTATCAGTAGTTGAATGGAAAAGACTGAGGGTGGTACTTTGGGGTGGTACTTTGGGGAGGGAATGAAGAGCATAAGATACCATATTTGTGTCTGAAATCTCAAATCTTTAAGCTAAATGTCAATATCTGTCAAGTGCAAATACATGTCAAATGCATATACATGGAAAACGTATAACTCATTTTTTGTAACATATCAAAGCTGTGTATAGCTTCACATATGTATCTGCTGCTACATTACTTTCCCCATCTAGTTTCCAAATACTGCTGTACAGTTTCCATCCTCATTTACCCAATTTTTTTACCCAAATTTCCCACCCCCATTACTTCTCTCTGCCCCCATGATAGTTAACATGCTATTATCAGAACGTAAGTTTTGCTTCTCCCACATGTAAAATCTTAAGTATTTCTCTATCAGATTAGTTAATTGTGATGAATATTTCATTTGTTTGTTACAAATGGCAAGATTTTTATAGCTGAGTAGCATATTGGGCATATATACCGTATCTTAAACTACTACTCCATTGATGTATGCTTAAGTTTTCATAGATTGCCTATTGAAATGTTACAATGAACAGATGTGTGCATCTTGAATTGATGTTTTTGTACTCAGATTAATAGACAAAAGTACCATGAGTAAGAAGGGATGTATCATATTCCCACTTGGTAAATACAGCTACCTTTTAAGGCTCACATTTAGAGGAACAAATTGCTTACTGATACAATAGGCCATTTATTTCTCAATCTTTCAGATTCTGACTTGAGACTGCCTACCAAATGCTTCTACTTCAATTCATAAACACTTGAGAAAACATGAAAATACATACTTGAATTTTATGATTTGCTGCTTCTGAATCAAGTTTATAGCAGCTCCTTTATTTCTTGCAGGGGTATTTTGGTGATGAATTTGTTCATTACTATCTATGTCTATAAAGTTCATCACTGCTTCAATTCTGATAAAGTTCTTCATCACTGCTTCAATTCTGATAATTTTCAAGTATTTGCTACACTTCTGTAGCATTCAGCTCTTTAGACAGAACTGGTCTCTTTCCTTCACTTTACATTTGTCTCTTGAATGCTGGATAGAATTAGTCTGTTCTGTACAAAGGAACTGTAAAACCAGAAAAAAAAGTCACTCTTCACTTACATAACAGGATGTGTAGAGAACACTGTCTGGGGGTCTTCAGTTGGATTCCTTGTCATAAAATGTTTTGATTATAGATGTTCATCTGCACCTTTCTATCTTTTGGAAGAATAAAATTGGTCAAAAGCATAATAGACTGGTAATATTACATAACTTAGGACAGAGATATATGATATTAGCTCAACCAAAGTGTTGCACATCGAGCAAAGTATCTCCATAACTGTTACTACTGGAAACCAAAACTGTTCCCATTAACTTGTTCTTTTGACTGAGATGATCTTATAGGTGAAAGAAGCAAATAATGAATACTTCCATGAAAGAGAAGGCTTGAGAAAGCAAGGGAAAACTGGAAGAGCCATCAGTTCAATGTCAGTGTGATTCCCTCCCCCCTTCAATGAAGATGAAGAGTTCAGGTGAAAGAATTCAGGTAGAAGGATTCAACAGTTTCAGTTTAAGAGGGGTTTGCAAAAGCTATTAGAGTACATGAATAGCCACAGGGGTCCTGTGTTTGCATTAGTAGACCAGCCCTTATGTTCAAAGTATGCAATCCTTGGTTCATGCAGCCTTAGTATAAATAGAGACGGGGTTCAAAAAGCAGTGACTGAGTCTTCAGTCTGTTATTTCTGAAGGACTGTGCCATGACTCCCACAATCCCATTATTAAACACTAGAAAAATAAGCAAAAATCTTATCTCCATAGCCTTGGACCTGGAAAAAAGAAATTTACTTCATTCCCATTGATTCTTAGATCTTGATCATGCAAGTGCCCATAAAGATTGACCTGCTAGAGCTACCATTTGATCAGCAATCATCTTCTGGGAATCCAATGGATACAAGAACACTAAATTCAAAGGAAACGTGCACTCCTATGTTTATCACAGCACTGTTTATAATAACCAGGACATAGAAACAACCCAAATGTCCTCAAACTGATGAATGGATCAAAAAGTTGTAGTATACTTACACAATAAAGTATTTAGCAATCAAAGACAAACTCGTGTAATTCGTGGCAACATGGATGGAGCTAAAAGGAATCGTGCTAACTGAAATAAGCCAGTAAGAAAACGATAAACGTAAGATTGTCTGACTTATATGTGGGATATAGGAAAAGCAAAGACTAGAAAATTTAAATTTGAACTAATACTCTGAACTAATGCATACAAAAAAGGGAGAGGGGAGGAATAGAGGGAGGGCAAACTTAGGGGGGGATGAGCACAAGTAAATATGATGGTTCACACGTGACATGGTGCTAGGAGAAATTTGAGGTAAACAATATAAGAAAATACATATAATCAATAAAACAGTAGATTTCAGTGAATCAGTGAAGTGGATCCACACTATCCCTAAAATGAAAGCATGGGAAGACAAATGTCTTTGTTTACCTACACTTTTAATGCATGAAATGCAAATAAGTCCTTGCCATTCTGTAAAAGAAGAAAAAAACCTGCCATGTAGTCAGTCTCATGTTTATTTCCCTAAAATAGAAAGAAAAAAATTGGCCTAGTAGCCCAGGCTGTCTTCTCATCTCAGCAAGAGGATTCAAATCCTAGCCACAAGTTGGAAAACGTGGGTCTAGAGTGACAGTTGGAAAGCTATTTTCCACTAAAGCACCACAGAAAGATGACACAATAACTACCCACCTTGGCCTCACTACCCACTTTGGCCTCATATCACCCATCAGGTATCTACATGATTCCTATTGTCTGTCTTTCATTTCTTGAAAAATGGGATATAGGTCATCAGGGAAGACCTCACAAGGACAGACACCACCGTGGAGGCACAGATGAATAAGTCATGGACTAAACTTAGCTATGGAAGCTTCCAGAAACATGAAGTGAGATTAGAAAATATGATCAGTCAGTGGTATGGACTCAGTCTTACAAGACCAACCCAACCTGACCCGTAGGTGATAATTTCTGCAAGAATTCCATCAAAGAACATTATGGAAAAGCACTTCTTGCCCTGGAGAAAGTTTTTGCCTGTGAAGACTGCCTGCCTGTGTCTATGCAAGTGTCCCTTTCTGAAGCCTTGCCCAAATAACTACTCATGCCTGTTAGACTTGAAACAGGGTAAAATGAAGACTTTCTGTCTTTCCTTAACTGTTTACCCCTATCTGCTTGCTTCTTTCTCCAAAGCAGGCTACAAGCAGTTCCTTTGCAATTACCTTTAACTTTAACTGGATACAGCTATCTGCCTGCTACTCTCTACAAAGCAGGCTACACACTCTTCATTAGCATTTTCACTGATCACCTTTACCATTTGATATGCAAAAGCCAGGCAACTGCTCTCTGCTTTCAGCTCCAAAAACTGCAGAAAAGAAAAACTTTAATACACAGTTTAAACTTTCTATTTGTGGGTTCTTACCACCATCCTCAGCCTTTTTTAACCAAAATATCAAACCAAGACTATCAATGCAGTGCAGACTAATTTATTTTTAACAAAGTGATTTCTAATTATCCTATTAACTACAAAAGAAACATGTAAGACTCAAAATACTTCAACATTGTCTAAACCCTTTCTCAGTATTGTCCAAAGTCTTTTCCCAGATTGCCCCAAAATCCTCAGTCTCTCAGTCCTAATCGTCTCACCAATGTCCAGACAGAGTCCATCTCCAGACGCTTGAAGACTTGTTCCTTTAACTGTTCCTCCTTGTCTTCCATGCTGTCTTCTCCTTGTCACCTTCAGGTAGCAGAAACTCCATGGTGCCAAACCAGCAAAGTTCACTTTCTTCTCAGGCCTAACTTTTGCACGGCCTCTTTCAGACACAAATCAAACTCAGCAAAGCAAACTCCAACATGGAGTTCAAATCTGCAAACTCCTTAACTGCTTTCAGCACACATGCTGCCAGCCTGGGCCAGCCGAGGGTTGAAGGCCCTCGGTGGCCACATGGCCAAGCTCACATGGCTCACATCTTTACAAGATGGCCGATTCCCATCTCTCCTCCACTGA
>PVHY01019557.1:0-20012 GCA_004024945.1 Uropsilus gracilis | reverse complement strand
TTCCTCCTTC
The DNA here is from genome assembly GCA_004024945.1 of Uropsilus gracilis. NCBI lineage: Eukaryota > Metazoa > Chordata > Mammalia > Eulipotyphla > Talpidae > Uropsilus > Uropsilus gracilis. Next base: position 20,002 of record PVHY01019557.1, on the reverse strand, counting down.
CCTCCCTCCTTCCTTCTTCCCTCCTTTATTCCTTCCTTCCTTCCTTCCTTTCTTCCTTCCTTCCTTCCTTCCTATCTGTCTTTCTCTTTTAAATATCCTCTCTCTTCCCTAATTTACACTACTCCTCTGAACCATCTATCCCACTGAGAGATCTGCCTTATGCATGGATGGCAGAATCCCATCTTAGAGCATGGAATCCATTTGTCTGGGATCCCTGGATGCCCCCTGGCTGCACACAGGAGTTATGCTCCCTGGCTGAAAAGGGGGCCATGTTTGTAGACACTCCCTGGCCTCAGCTAAGACCCAGACTCAAGCACTGAACAACAGAAAAGAATTCTCTGTTGCTTTCTAGCCCCGGGAAACGATTGACAAGACTGGTAAAAACAGCCTCCTTCCACGTCACCAAGGCCGCCCTTCAGCTCCTTTGCTTCATCTCCTCGAAGATGGAAGAAGAAAAAAATCCTTGGGCTTCAAGATGGAAGCCTCGTGCAGGCCCATCTGCCGGCGGAGCTCAGGCCGCTGTGCCAGAGCCCGGGGCAGCGGGCTTGCCCTGTCTCTCCCCTGGTGGAGGCAGGCTGCCAGCCCCCGAAGCACACAATGCTTTGGCGTGCGCCCAGCAGTCATTGCCGACAAGGTCCCCCCCTCCCACCGGTCCCTACCCACCCCTTCCTGGAAACTGTGATGGGGGAGGAGCAGCGGGCAGCTTGCACCGCACCTGGGCCTCAGCAGCAGACCTGGACGCTGGCCTGGAAGTCGCCCTGGCCCGGTGCGCAGACAGCTCCACCGGGCTTGCACCGGGCACATCCTTGTTCTCACAGCTTCAGCTTCCTGTGAGGCTGTTGCTTGCGCCCCTCTGACCTCGGCTGCTGTGGGAAACAGGCGAGTGGGTGAGATGGCTGTGGATATGCCACTCTCCGGTGGAGGCTGGGACATTTTGTTCCCCAAGAGGGAGGATGGGTTCCCACCACACCCCGCCACCCGCAGCCTTGTCAGGGCCAAGAGACCCCCCTTTCTCCCCATCTAGCTCTTGCAAATATATACCACAGCTCTGCGGCCCAGTTGCTGTCAGAGGTAATCCAAACCTGACGGAGGAGCTAACACTCATTTCTTTGTCTACTGCTTCAGGAAGTCTTAACTCCCTTTAGAATAGCTGGATTTTGGAGAGTTTTTTTCGGGGTTGGGGGGGTGAAGTGGAAAGTATAAAGACCTACTTTCAGAGGCTCGCTCGCTAAGCGGTGACGTGCTAAATGTTCCTGAGGATTCCAGCAGCCACGGGCTGAAACGCACCCGCAAATCCATTTCTACTAATCCAGAAATTGCACACATGCAACATGTTTCCCCCAAACATTTCAAACTGGAAGTGACTCTGTCACACTGGCCACGTCAGACACAACAGAGGTGGCCTCAGCCAGATCCCTCGGGGAGAAGACGGTCAATGAAATCTGGCTCCCTCACTACAGGCCTTGAAAAGACTAAACAAAACAACCCCTCAGATAGCAGGGGAGCCTGATAAGACAACTCCCCCCTTCTCTGGCAGACTCAGGCCAGGAGCTGATTTCCGACTCACACACGGCTGTTTGGGGCCAGTTGGATGATTGAAATGACAATAAGAGACTTTATTTCGTCTTAGTTTGGCTGTTTTTTTGTTTTGTTTTGTTTTTTATCCACCCACTGTGGCAGATTCTTGATGTGTTGTTCATCAATTTTCCTCATTCTGGGTTCCCTGTTTTTCATTCCCTTGCTCAAGAGTACTCCAGGTCTAAAAACCCTTCAAGTCTTAGCTACTGTTCCTTCTTCAAAGAAATTCCCCTGACCACCTCCCTTAAACATAGCTTGGCTTTTCCTCTTATGCCTTCTTAGCGTTCCTGTCACCCATTTGAGTTTTCACCACAAATGGCATGTTCATATTGAACTCTGGGAAGATGTGTGTGCTATTTGGCTTGCTCCTAAGCCATGGCCGCCTTAAGAAAGTGTTAGGGGTTGAAGTGTCCCCATTTCTTAACCCCCCCCCACAAGACTATGTTAAAATTCTAACTCCTGGGATCTCGGAATGTGATCTTTGGAAATGGGCTCGTTGCCAATATGATTAAGATGCACGTGTAGTGGAGTGAATGGCCCCTAATCCGACAAATTGGCATCCTTCTGAAAAAAAGGAGACACAAAGCAGAGATACAGGGAAAAGCCATGTGGTCCCAAAGGCTACGATTTCAGTGTTGCAGCTATCAGCTGAGGAAAGCTAGACTGCCCGCCAGCCACTAGAGGTAAGGAAAAAAGCAAGCAGGGATTATCTCCTACGGGTTTCAGATGGTTCCTGACTCTTCTGACACCTTGATTTCAGACTCTGAACCTCCAGAACTGTAAGAAAATCAATTTCTTTTATCATAACCCACCCAGTTGGTGGTACTTTGGCAGCTCCAGGAGATTAATACAGGATGGCATCCATTGTGTTCGCTGCTGTAGGCTCAGCATCTAACAGAGTATACATAGTAGGTACTCAAAAAAAAATCTGTGGAATGAAGGAACAGCAGCTTTGAGGATTCATTGCCTGAAAAAAAAAAAAAAGACTTTCTCTCTAGTTGCAGACCAAGCCTGACGTCATTGGTGGACTTGGGCTTGTTTTACATTCCTCGTTGTGAGGATGTCTTTTGCAAAACAATAAGCAAAAGAACCAACAGAGATTATTATCCTACTCCTGGTAGTGACCAGTGGGAAGAACACTGATGTTCCGAAGAAATCTGGCTAGAACTTAAAACAGAACTTTATTGGTAGGTGCGACTCATGTTAGACTGGCATTTTGTGATTTGATCTAAAAACTAAACATCTGTTTGTTTTACCAGCAAAATGGGTTTAGTGGGGAATAGTGGAGGAATTGCAATTCGGGAAATGCCAACTTATGGGGGGCAGGAGACACATGTAGAAGAAGGAGGGAAAGGGAAGGGAATGTCCTAAAAAAGAGTTCACTGGAGAATAGCAGCCAACATCCACAGTGGGGATGGCTTCATGGGGGCTGGTCTTTGGTGCTTCTCATTGGTGGCGTTGTTGCCGGGCAGAGAAGATCCTTCCTAAGAGCAGTAAAGCAAGTCACTTCCTGTTGGGAGGCAAGGGTATACACTACTTCCTGTTTGGGCATATAATGAAGAAGAGTGCATTCAAATGACAGCAGTGGAAAGAACTCTCTGTAGGCCTTCCAACTCTGAGTTGAGGTTTTTCATGCAATTTACATCATGAGGAAGCAAGTTGGTGTCTGCAGACATTTTTATTAAGAATGTCTTGATCATTCTTATTAAGAAGCATCTAGGACCAACCCCAGGGCCGTGCTGGTGGTATAGGTCCTCTAAAGAAAGGGAATACAGCAAATATCCTTCAGAACCCATTCAGCTTAGGTGTGGGGGTTGGAAGGATTTGCACAGAAGTCACTGTCCTATTGTGCAGATCTGTTCCAAACAAATGGTCACTGACCTTATTGAACATAAAGTTGGTGACACAGAGTCACAAAGGCTAGAAAACTCCCCTTCTTGATGGAAGCAGTGAAGTGTTTATAGAAGATGTGACTTTTGAACTAGCTTGTGGTTGGCTTCCTGTGTTTTATACCCTGAGGAAGCAGTTTCAGTAGAGTGATAATGGTGGAAACCAATTTGCTAAATTGAGAAAAGATACTTTCAAGCTATATTTGAAGGGTAAATTATACTTTCAGGCTGTTTGGCTTAACGAGAGATCCATGTCCATGGCTCAGTCTTGTTATCTCAATGATTAGAATCTAACGAAAATTGCTCAGACCAAAGTTTGTGTATAGAATATGGTAACTCTTGTACCAATTCCAAAATCTTGGTAGCTTAATACAATAAAGATCTCTTTCTTATTCATGCCACAGGACAGTGACGAAAAGGGAATGTATGGAGAAGGTGGATGCCTGTAATCCACACAGTCATTCAGGGACCCAGGTTTTATCTACTAGTGCCCTTACCATCTTTAACCTAGAGCTTCTCAAAATGCAGTTCACAGAACATGCTGGCTAATGAAATCTTTGTTAGCAGCTCACAACAAGATCATTTTAATGCTGTGTGTGTTGAGAGTATTTAGAACTGCTATAAAAATTTGGCAGATTGATTTTAGGTCTTTTAAATTCAATAACAAATAGAATGGGACATATTTTGTCATTTTTTAAATTTAATTTTTCTAACCATTTATATTAATTGTATTTCACAAAAATATTAGATCATGATGGATTTTTAAGAAAAATTTAAAAATCTTCAGTGCTGGTAGAGAAGCATCCTTCTAGGGTCTCCACATTAGAGTCCTGGGTCTTCTCCCCTTGATCAACAGATGAGAAGAAGTGAGAGTACATTGTGATGTGTGTGGGAGAGGAGAGGCCTGGACATAGTGGTCACTGTTTTTGTCTGAATGCAGTCAGCCTGAACTGAGTCACACAGCCCTCCTAAATGCAGGGGAGTCTGAGAGTGTAGTTTTACCATGTACCCAAGTAGAAGAGGAAATAAAATTTGGAGAACAGGTAGTATTGCTCCCCATCTCCTAAAACCCATCCTTGACCTGCTTCCTCTGCCTCTTGGCCTACATATGCTCCATTAGCTGCCACATTAAGCTCTGCAGCAACAATATAACCCAATATATGCATGTCTCCTTTATCCACCCCCACTGTCCTACTCTAACCTGCTTAACTGATCTCCTTGTTTTCTTTCCTGTTTTTGTCAATTATTTTGTTGTTTACATGTTAATGTATATAAGTATATGTGTGTACATATATGACATATATGTGATATATGATATGATATATGATATGATATATATCACATATATCTATATCATTGTTGTATTCCCCAGGGTTCTCCCTCCACCCCATTCCCTGAAAGCCCTTCTCTCGATCTTGCTGTGTTCCTTCCCTAATTTCTCCCACCCCCATCCCTTTCCTAGCAGCCTGCCTCAGCTTCTCTGTCAACTTATTTTTGTTTTTCCCTGGTCTTTTTTTTTGTTATCCCTACATCCATCTCTAGGTGAGACCATCTGGCTTCTATTTTTTTCTTTCTGACTTATTTCTGCTAATATGATTCCTTCTAGGTTCATCCATGTTATCACAAATGCCTCCTATTTGTCAGTTTTGATTGCAGAATACTATTCCATTGTGTACATATACCACATCTTTTTCAACCATCTGTCACTTTTGGGACATTTGGGTTGTTTCCATATCTTGGCAATTGTAAGTAGTGTTGCAGTAAACATTCGGGCACAGGTGTCCTTTTGAATTTGTGTTTCTGTATCCTTTGGGTAGCTTCCCAGTAGTTGATGGTTCTACTTTCAATCTGCAACCTCCACTGCCCTCCTTCCACCTCCATCACCACTCCTGTAACTCCCCTCTACACAGTAACAAGGGCAACACTTTCATTTATGACTAAAATGATGAGCTCTGGAGTTTGCTTAGATAATCTAGTGGGGAGAGAGGTAGGTGGGAACATAGGTGAAACAGGAGTGGTCATATAGTGGTAAAGTGTTAAAGTTGGAGATGGTCCCTGGAGCGTTGTTTACTTTCTACTTTCTGTCCTTGCTGAATCTCCTATGATAGTTTTATAAAGTAAACATTTAAAATGTCATTTCCAGAGTCACTGCTTTTAACTGTACTCTGCCCAAGGGTACCAGCTTAGGGGGTAGGGGGGACAAGAGAAGGCTGAGATCTGCAGGACAGAGATTTCTACAAGGTGGACAAGAGCCATCATCATGCCCTTCCTCTGTTTAAAACTTAATGATGATACCTTCATTAGAGTTGGTTTATTACAATTTTTATAAAATGTGACTTCTTTACAGAATAGTCAAAAACCGATGTCAGTATTTCCCATTGTTTGTTTTAGGCTATATGATGTCCTTGCCCACCCCATATCCTGTCCTAATTTCTGAAACCTGTGACTGGTACTTTACATGACAAAAGGGACTTTGTAAGGGTGATTAAGTTAAGGCTCTTGCTTAAAACAGGAGATTAGCCTGGATCATCTGTTTTGGCCCATGTAATCACAAAGGCTCTTAGAGATGAAAGAGGAGGACAAGAGGAGCTGTGGAGGTGGAAGTTATTGCTGAACTTGAAGATGGAGGAGGAAGATGAACCAAAGAATGCAGGTGACCCCTAGAAGCTGTTAAAGAAAGGCAACAGAGGCTCCCTGGGGCCTCCAGAAGAAATGTGGCACCTTGAGATGATCTTCATGAAGGAATGGGATGTCATGCCCGGTGGAGGTGTGTGTTGAATAGCAAAAGGGCAAAGGGTGGGGTGGGAGGAGAAATCAAATAGAAGATCTTCATATCTTCAATCAAGTTGATTTTGAGAATCATCCAAGAAGCAATGGATTCTCTCTCTTTCCAGGGGGAAAATAAAGCATGAAGTCACATGTGGTAATTTGTATAGAGGTTCATGATCTTCACAGATCTAACTACCTCCCCTATTACCCAAGGCTCCCTAACTTTTCATTTTCAGGACCAGTGCAATTAAAAATAAAATGGAGTTGTGAACTTCAGTTTGGTTGTTAGCTTGTTTTGACTTTTCCTCATGGCTTTTTGCTTATTTTTCCTATGTCCCATATATTAGTGAAACCATTTAGTTTCTGTCTTTTTCTTCCTGGTTTGTTTCTGCTAATATGATTTCACTCAACTCGGGAAGTTGGTGGGTGAACCCCGGGGATTACAAAGATATGAAATTTATACATAAATAAATTATCTAATATAAAAAAATGAAAAAATAATAAAATGAAAAAAATTGACATCAGGTCACTGAATTTTAACTATCTTAAGGACATCGGAAAACAAAAAGTTTTATTTGTAATCTACATCTTTGCATTAAAGATTAAAAATTGCTTATTTTAGCCTCAAAAGGCAGGAAGAGTCTAATCTCAAATAAAGTACTAGTCTTTATCTTGAATACATTTGGCATGATGGGTTATTTACTACTTGTGTCGGTTTTAGAGTTAAATAACCTGAACTCAGGCCTGGCCTTGTTGGGCTGTGTGATCTGGGGAAACGTCTAGCCCTCTCTAAGTTTTTGTTTCCTCTACTGCAAAAGAGAAGAAAATAGAACCTAATGCATATGGCTATTGTGAGGAATAAAGAGGATAACCTCATCGAAACTACCCTCCTAAGATCCAGAGATAACTAACTACTTCCCTGTAGGAGAAACAGTCTTCTGATTATGAATAGGAAGATGATTCTAGATACATACTTGTAGATATTGTTAGAAACACACCTATCCAACCACAACCACACACACTTACAAGTCAGACACGTCTTTGTATATTTCTTTGTACTCTGGTCTCTCTCCCTCTTCATAATATACCATTAACACCTTTCTCATCACTACACACCTTCAGCCTTATTTTGCGTGGTTGCATACTAGCCTATACAATGACAGTCGTTTATTTAATCGAACTGATCTTTTTTCAACTTCTGCCATATTGACAATTTTATTTATATGTTTTCTACATCATTGTATACCCCAAAGTTCTCCCACCACCATATCACCCATGAACCATTATCCTGATCTCTTGTGCTCATCCCTCCTGATTTCACCCTTCCTCAACCCCCCTCCCCACTTGCTATATGCTTTCATTCTATTGTCAGTTTGTTAGTTTTAACTTTTCTTGCACTTTTTTTTTGTTTTCCCTACATCCTACATATAAAATCCGGTATTTCTCTTTCTCTTTCTGGCTTATTTCTTGGCATGATCCATGTTGCCACAATGACATTAGTTTGTCTTTTTTGATTGCTGAATATTTTGATTGCTGAAATATTCATTATGTAAATACATCACAACATTTTGAGACATTTGTCTGTTTTGGGATATCTGGGTTGTTTCCTTATGCTGGCTACTGTAAATAATGCTGCAATAAATATGTGAGTACAGGTGTTCTTTTGGATTAGTGTTTTGGCGTTCTTCTGGTAGACTTCCAAAAGTGGAATCACTGGATCATAAGGTAGATCCATGTTTAACATGCTGAGGAATTTCCACACATTTTCCCATAGTGGCTGGACTAGTTTGTATTCCTAACAGCGGTGTAAAAGTGTTCACTTTTCTCTGCATCCTCACCAGTATCTGTTGTTGCCTGTTTTTGGAAATGGGTCATTCTTGCTGGTATGAGGTGGTAGCTCATTGTGGTTTTGATTTGCATTTCCTTGACTATTAGTGATGCTGATCATTTTTTCATATACCTAATGGCCATTTGTATTTCTTTTTTGGGATAGTGTCTTTTATACTCCTTTGCCCATGTTTGTACTGGGTTTTTTCCTTTGTTTTTGTTGAGTTGTGTGAATTTTCTATGGATCTTTGATAACAGACCCTGAACTGATCTGATCTTGCTGGATGTTGAGTTTATCAATTTTTCAAACTGCAACATGGATGGGACTAGAAAGATTCATATTAGCAGAAATAAGTAAAAAAAAAAAAAGAGAGACGTACAGGATGGCCTCACTTATATAATGGATATAGGGAAAAACAAACGAATATGAAAGAATGAAAACAACCAATGGGACTGAACAATGGAGCAAAAGAGGAGGAGGGGAAGAAGGCAGGGGAGGTGAAGAGCACAAAAGATCAGGATGGTTAACAAGTGTTAGTGAGGTGGGAAAGTCCCCAGGGTACACAATAATGGAATAATGGAATATAAATATAAATATACATATATGCAAATTTCAGAAAATTTAAATTAAATTTTAAAAAGGAGAAAAAAGAAAAAGAAAGGACAGGGTTATTAGGGAATGGAGGAAGAAAAAGAGAGCCATCAGCATAGTGCCAGGCAGGCAGGAGAGCTGCTTCTCTTCAGTGTAGAAATTGTACTGATTCCTTTTTTTTCTTAACTTATTTTTTTATATATGTGTTTAACATCTTTGTATTCCCTGGGGACCACCTGCCACCTTTCCTCCCTGACCACTCCCTCCCATCTCCACCACCCCCCCCCACCGCCATATACTGATCCCTTTTATGGAATTTTTATGTACATGTCTATGGCCTAAATTGTCAACCGGAATAAATTTTATTAAAAAATTTTTTTCAAGCTGATAAACAACTCTGCAGTGGCCCTCATTCTAACTCTAATTTCCATGATTATTTTCTAGAAAAAAAATTAGGTGAAGAAATGTGTCAAAAACAGTCACAGCTTAGATCATTTGCTTTATAAAATCACATTGACCTCTAGAAATTTTGTGTTCATTTATATATCATCCAGCAATGATGAGGACTATTTCTGACCTCCTTCATAATGCTATTTTGCGCCTCTAAATTTTTTCTTTTTGATAGCAGAAAAATATGTTATTTTAACTTTTAGTAATGTTTTCCAAATGTTTATTGGCTAATTGTATTAATTAGCACATGAATTTGTTGCGTTTTGACTTATTTTGGATATTTGCTTTTTTCTTATTGACTAGTAGGAGTACTTGATACAATGAATCTAATAATCTTTTGTCATTCATTTGTGTTGCAAAATCTGGGTTCACTTCTATTTCCAAATCCTGAGCAGAAGCAGAATATAATAAGTGACTGACAGTTACCCAGAACTTTGAGTTGGCTAGGGAGCCAGGAGTGAGTCATTACATTCTGAAGTGGTGGTTATCATAGACCTTGAAATTCTAGCTGGAGAGTGTGGCAAATTAACTAGATCAGGGATGACGGGTGGGTGAATTGGAGATGTTGCCAACAAGCTACAGAAGAATTTGGGTGTTGACAACAAACTTGTTCTCTAAGAGGGTTACAACATCTTGGATTCTGATTGTTTAAATAATTTTAGATTCACAAATAACTGTATGATTCAACCCATGTTTTCCCACCTCAAATCCTGTCACTGATTAATAAGAACACAGGATTTTAGCATTAATCTTGCTTCTCATTTAGGATTATCTACCTTCTTTTTCTTCTCATTCACATGGTAGCACATTCCTTGGGATGCTGGGAAGCACATTGTATATTTAAAACAACACATTCCGTAATTAGTGTCAACTGCAGAACTGAGTGCTCTAAAAAATGTCACGTACATGGTAGACCTTTAATGAGTCTTTATCAAACTGAATGAAAGACTTCTCAGGATATCATAAAGCTACAAATTCTAGCATAAAATTGCAAGCTTTACTTTCAAAAACTTGTCTTAAAATAAGCAATGTGTCAATAATTGGCTTTTCTTTTAGAACGTGGTTAAAAATTGTGGCATGCTTTGCCTCTTTTTTCTTTCTTCTTTGCTTAGTCTTCAGTTGATAGGAGACCAGATTCAGCTAGTTCTGCAACCAGGTAGAAATGGATCTCCATTTTCTGCTCCAGCAGTAGCAGGCTATTGAATTGAAAATCTCCACCTTTCTTTTAGTTCTATGTAGCTAAGTTCTTAAAGTTACCTGGATATTTGCATAACACACCTTGTCTTGGATTTATTTAAGGCATTCTAAAGTAAATAGTATTAGTGCACTTACAGGGCACTAAAGGAATTAAATTTAAGGTTGACTCAGAAGATGGATTAGACTAGGCATGATAAATACTTAAGTGTGCCCCAGGATTAGGGTCTAACTTGCAGACTATGACTTTCAGATGAAAGAATTACTATCCTGTTTATGCTGATTTCCATGGGTACCGCTGCTACTAATGCTGTTGCTTTCAGCCAAGCCATAGTTCATGATAGAATTGTGACTCTTCTCAAGCAATGGATTATAGCCAACACTATCACAGCACCATTTTTCATATAAATTCATTCAATTCCAACAACAGACTCATAAGGTAGGTAGTATGAGTACAGTGATATTGGCTATAACAAAGAAACCCTAACATATGATTGACTTAATCCAATAAGTGGTTACAATCCCATTACATGTAACTCATTTTCAGATGTTTCATAGGGGATTCAGAGACCCAAACTTCTTTTGTTTTGTAGTTTCTCTGTACTTGAGAGCCTCAAGTCCTCTTCCAGACATCAAATGGAGGGAAAAGATGGCATACAAGTCATCTGAGGTTTTTATTGAGTGAGTATTGAAGCAGTGCGTGGTCTTCTATTCATGCCACTGGCGAGAACTCAGATGCTGACTTCATAGAAATGTAAGTGTTAAGAATAGGGTCCTGCTGTGTTTCTAAGTAAAGGAGGAAATGGTTTTGGTGAACACACAGATTCTGCCACAGCTCTTCCTTCTGGTTACCAAATCACCTCACCTACCTAACCTAACCCACACAGGTAACACACTCATTTCCTTCCCCAAAGAGAAAATCCAACAATCCTGATAGTAACTTCACTCAGTTAAAAATCTAGAATCTTTGGGTGATATATGGCCACATTGTTCTTTTATCTCATTAGCCACTGAACTCTGGATTGAAATTAGTGAGTGGGCAAGGATGAGCTGAAGTGATAAACTCACCTACTTGGACATGGAAGGATGGAAAACACCAAGAGGCTGATAACTTCCCGGCAATGGTGAAGACACATCGGCAAGTATTGTGTGGTGACCCTGTCCTGGGTATTGACATAAGTTCCCAGGTCTAGACCTGTCTAACTCACGCTGATTTTTTTCTGAGTGGAATTTTGTGTCCTTTGCTTTCTAAGGTTCCTCTCTGCTCTCTAGAAGGTTCTTCCTTGACTGTTAAATTACAAGACCACTTACAATCATAAAAGGTAGGTCTATACAACTTTGACATCCATGCAACTTTTGAAACTGGCTTGTCTGAATTTGGACTCAAACTTTGGGAACCCAATCCCCACTGTGATCATGTCTGGGAGGCAATTAGGTCTTGAGAAGGTAGTTCTCAGGAATGGGATTCGTGCCCTTAAGAGACCCCAGAGAGCTACTTGGCCCCTTCTTCCAACCTCTGATGAGCCAATCAGAGACCTGGGACTTTGATTTAATAATTTGGGACAATTGCACCTGCTCTTAGGAATGACCAAGGAAGCATGGTCCCTGGGACTTCTAGCTGCCCCCTGGCTTCATTTATGGGGACCAGCCTAAGAGGAGCTTTCCATCCTGGCAAGCAGAGAGAGCAGAGAGCAAGCAAGCCTTTTGTACCATGACTGAGCCGAGATATCTGTCCTGAAATCTCTCCAGAGTCTGTTCAGTCACGTGAGCCAACGACTGTTGATGCAGTTTGGGCTGTGTTTTCTGTTCCTCCATGTCAAGCCCATCCTGCCTGATAAAAGCAGCTTTCTATGTCAGTGTGGTCAGCAGTTCGCAGACAGGAAGCTCTCCCCACCTGGAACCCCAGAGCACAGGAAACGGTCACCCAGAAAATCTGCAAACCATCGGAGACCTAAGACCGGAGGCTGACAACATGTTCTAACAGAGAAAAAGCCATCTTTCTTGTGTGTGTTATCCCAAATCCTGGAGGAATGGATTCCAGAATCAGTCACAGCAGCGAGCCTCGCCTGCATCGGAAGGTCTGGGCCACGCCTGCAGCAGCGAGGGGCTTCCTCCAAGCGGGGGGGGGGGGTCTTCTGCAACCTGCTTCTGGCCATACGCCCCAATTGCCCGATGCCCTGGGTGGAAACTGAGGCTGAGCATAAGTCCATGACACCAATGTCCCACAGCACCATTTGTCTCTGAAAACCCTCTGCCAGCTCTTCTGGTGGCTCTTGGTGAGGGGAGCAGGTTGTGGAGTCAGCCTATCAGGACTACTCTCCAGCCCTACCCCCTCCCCAAGCCAAAAGGGGTCTCAGGGCTCAGGGCAGCCAGCAGAGAGAGACCCCTCTGCTCAGCCTGTTGGAATTGTCTGGCCCAGGGGGTCTCAGCAGACAGCTGCAAGGGGCCTCCCCAGCCTATGCTCCTGATCATCATGGAGATGAAAGGGATTCTAGTCAAATGACCAGGAGTATGAACAATCTGCAGCCAGGTTGCTGGGGTGGTGGGGAGGGAAAGGGATTGAGGGCGCTGACTCTGGGATCTGCCCCCTGAAGACTCTGCAAGTTGCTTCACTTCTCTGTGCCTCAGTTTCCTCCTCTGTAAAAGGGAGATGGCTTGATATGGTCTCTCCTAGAGTGGCATGGAGGAGAAATGAGCGATAACAGGTTGTCTTAGAATACTGCCTGAATAATATTAGGTTGTTGGTAACTTGCTAATAAATAATGAAACGGAGACGACAAAAGTCAAAAAAGGTGGGCGAGAAGAAAGAGACGTGTCTGCAGTGTTTCATGTCTCCCACGCTCACAAAGAGCGTGGCTGAGGTGCTTTCAGCAAGGCCCAATCTCCTCTCTCCAGCCAGAGGGGAGTTTCTGGGCTGGAACTAATGAGCCGGAAGGGGAAACCCGGCCACCTCCTTCCTGTGGCCCCAGCCTTCAAGCCCCACAGCCGGTGTGGCTTTTCTTTGTGCTGCCTGCATCCCGCTCCTTATAATAACAACCATTCCGTGCTATTTAATTTCGCTTTAAGGGCACAGAGCCCCTTCCCATCTCTTTCTTCCCTCTTCCTTGCTCCCCACGCCAAGATCTGGTCGAGTTTATTGTTTTCCCATTTCACACTTGAAAGAGAAGGTCTTGCCGTTCAGCATCTATAATTTTCAAAACCATGCAAAGAGCACGGCCGCTTTTTCTCTGGTCCTTTGTATGTTTTATCTACATTTAAATTTTTATCTAATTTTTATTTACAATTTGATTTATTCAAATAAATTATTGGTATAAGCTTTATCTAAATCGAATTAAATTGTATTTAAATTTAAATTGTATTAAATTATTACCAGGTGCTGTTTGCAGGACTTTTATGTATGAAGCCATTGATTTCCTACCCAACTGGATAGTTTCTATTATTTTTCTCTTTCACAGATGACATCACTGAGGCAAGTGGCTTCAACAGCCCTGAGGAGGCTGCAACTCAGGCTGTTTGGCTTCAGAGTTAACCTACCGAATGGTCACAGGTGCAGAAGAAATTTAAGGAATCATAGATCAAAAGAAATAAATAGCCGGGTGTGGTGGCCAGCAGTTCAAGTGTTGGGAGGCAAGAGGCCAGAGATCAATTGAGTTTGCCAGCTCAAGATGACCCCAGGCAACATAGCGAGCCCTGGTCTTGAAAAAGCAGACAGGTGTGGTGGCAGGCTCCTGTAATGCCAGGTATCTGGGAGGCTGAGGCCGGGGGTCACTTGAGTCTGCAGGATCTGACTACCCGGGGCAACACAGTGAGACCTAGTCTCAAACAACAACAAAAAATTAAATAATTGTAAAATAATTGTAAAAAAAAACCAGCAGGAGATGTAGGCATCTAATGCAATAACATTCCCACCTGCCAGGATTCTAAGTACCGCAAAGGCCTTAACCAGACAAATAGGAGTTTCCAGGCTGGACCCTGATAGCCTTTTTCAGCATCAAGGGCCTTCCTGGGAACTGGCTGCTCTGTGATCTGTCAGCGGGCAAAGGCCATGGTTTTGTCCTGCCCAGCTTCTCCCAGGAGCCTGTGCCCTGGGCTAATCTGTGCTGTCATCTTCCAGACACAGCCCTGGCCGGGGCACCTGGCTACCACCTAGGTAACCAGGGCATGAGCTTCCTGATGGGGCCAGGTCTGGGGAGAGGGGACAGGCAAGCCCAGTGGAAGGGCTGTGTGCCCAGCACCTTATGTGCAGAAAGTGCTTCCCAGGCTCTGCAGACAGCCCACCCGACACCCTGCACCCCTGCACCCCGCCCCGCCTACTCTGGGGGGGGGGTGGGCACTCAGTGTTGAGCTTCCAGCCGAGCCCCGAGTGCCCCTGAAAAAGCCCTGGTTTTTCTGCCTTCTCCCTCTCCATCCCCCCATTGCCTGGATCCACCGGCACCTGGAACAGAGTGGGAGCAGGGGCTTGTCTTCAGGGTGGTTCAAGGCCCAGCTCAGCAACTCTAAGGGCTGCTTCGTGCCACAAAGGCAGGTTAATAAAATAAGAGTTTCCGCTCCAAGCCTTACAGCAGCCCCACAAGGGAGGTCTAGCTTGACTATTCCTTTCATTGTGGAGCTGAGGAAATTAGCCTGGAGGTGAAGTCACTTGCCCAAGGTCACACAGATAAATGGCTGACTGCAATCAACCCCAGGAAGCAGAGCTCAGAGCTCAGTTCAGCTCTTAGGTCCACCCTCCACTGAGACCCACCCAGCTCTCTCCTCCCGCCCTGCCTTCTCCTCCAGGTCCCAAGGCTGAGCCTGGCCTGAGGTAGCCTTTTGTGGCTGCACTGCCCAGTTGAGAGCCTTCACACCGGCCAGGGTGGCACACCAAGCGGTCTCCAATTGTCCCCAGCTCCCTTCCCCTTCGGTCTCCAATTGTCCCCATCCCCAGCCCCCTTCCCCTTCAGAGCTCGCAGGGACTGGAGTCCAGCCCTTCTCACAAGCTGTTCCCCTCCCCTCCCTCTACCCTTCTCCTCCCCCTCTTCCCCCCACCCCCCACCTACCTCTTGACCCTCCTAGCACCTCCTGCCCAGCTGCCAGAGGATGAGACCTTCAGCATCCTCACCCCAGGAACCGCTTAGAGCAGGGCTGGGCGACCTGTTCTATAAATGGCCCCCTGGGCCTGTTCTGGCCTTGTGGCCATACTGTCTCTGTTCCAGGGACTTGGTCCTGCCACCCTAGTGCCTAGGGAGCCGTGGACAACAGGGGCAGAAGCAGCAGAACCAGTGCCAGCGAGACCTTACTGTGGAGACTGAACTTTGAAGTTGAAATAATTCGGGGGTGTCTGAGATCTCCTCCCCCACGCCCGGATCATAAAAAAGGGCAAAATATAGAACTGTTTTTAGTTCACAGACAGAGCAGTAGTGGCTGCTGGGGTGGACGGGGCTGGTGACACCCACCTGCTGATTCCTGTTAGGACTTTGGAAGAGCTTAATGACTCCAAGAGAGAACGGAGTCAAGTGGCCATGTTGGAAGTGCACGAGGGGTGAGGCTTTGGCTTGGTGGGGGTGCTTGGATGGGAGGGACAAGCCAAATGTGAGAGCCTTTTTTGTTTGGAGACTAGGTCTTGCTATGTTGTCCGGGGTAGTCCTGATGATCCCCTGAACTCAAGCAATGCCTGGCCTCAGCCTCCCAGGTAGCTGGGATTACAGGCAGATACCTCTGTGCCCGGCTGTTTTCTGAGACCAGGTTTCGCTATGTTGCCTGGGGTACTCTCAAACCCGCGGACTCAAGAGATCCCCAGCCTCAGCCTCCCAGGAAGCTGGGATTACAGGCACCCGACACCGCGTCCAACTGTTTTTACGAGAACCAGGTCTCGCTATGTTGCCCGGAGTAGTCTCAAATCCGTGGATTCAAGAGATCGCTGGGCGCTTTGCCTCCCAGCGCTTGGATTACGATGTGAGCCACCACTCCCGGCTATGGTCTTTTTTGAGCAACCAGAACTGTGGAGCACAGAGCCAGGCCCCCTTTCTACATGTCCTCCCCTCCCATCCTCATCCTGACCCCGCACCTCCCAGTCTATTTACAGAGAAGAGTGCATCTCAGACGGGTTCGTCAACAGGCCCGGAGTCACGCAGCTTTTAAGGGTTAAGAATCAGGGTCTGAACCTGGTATTGACAGTTTTCCTCCTTTGCCATCAGCACTGACCACATAGCTGTGAATCTACAGCGTGTAAGGTGCTCTGCCAGCTTGGAGTACAGCGGTGGACACAAACGAAGCGTTCACCCAACGTGGTGTCCTACGAGCAAGAGGTCAGACACCCCAATAGGCAATCTTATCTCAGGGTGACACTCCCACGGAGGGACCCCAAGCAGGGTCCCTGAGTCGGAGGTTCTCACCCAAGTTTGGGAAATCAGAGAACACCGCAGGCAGGCTCGTAAGGAAACACCGAGACAAGCCTGGCCCGAGGAATGCCAGCAGCCCGCTGCAACTCTTTGCCTGCTTTGCCAGCTTGTGGGCTGGTGCCCCTGACCCTGCAAGAACCAGCTTTGATGGTCCACTGCCCTTCCCAAGAGGGTCCCTTTGACTTCTGGGAAGGGGCTTCCCCGTAACTTCAGTTCCCTGCATCTCGGCCTCCCCCATCCTCATCCCAAAAGCAGTCATAGCATCCCCCACAGCTCTCCAGGGTTAGACTCTGGCCCGTCTCTGTTTTCCTCCTAACTTGGCACTCAGTAAACCTGACTCAAGATTTTGGTGGCGGACGGGGGAGTGCCACCGGGAGGGGTCACTCTGGAGAACAGGCTTTCCGCCCTCTCCTGGCCCCCCACTTCCTCTCTGGAGTTGCAAACAAAGTCCTCTCTTTGTCTTGCTAGGAGTGTCCCACCCACCTCCGGCCCCAAAGATCTTGGTTTCCATGTCCAGTACTTCACGAAGTGTTTTCCCAAAAAGCCATCGTCACCTTCCTGAGAGGAGCCCCAATGTCTAGAATGTTCTTTTCTTCACACACATGTTGTCTCTCCTTTGATCCTCCCAGCAGGCCCCCAGTCTTTCCCATCTTACAGATGGGGAAACTGAGTCACTAACCCAAGTAATGGTGGTGTGGAAAGTTAAGCATAGGACTGCTTGCACCCATAGCTCCTTTCTTAGAGAGTCTCTTTTCTGTTTCCTGACAGGATCTGGGGAAGGGAGACTGGAGCCAGCCTGTGAGAGGGGGCAGGGAACATAACGAATTAGCCAGAGCCTGGGGCCTCGGAGAAGATCGGAGAGGCCAGTTTCCAGTCACTTGTACCTCCTCAGCCTTGGGGTGAGTGCTTCTTAATCTTATTTTCCCATGGCTAGAGAACTGGACATGGCTGTCCAGTAAGAAACTGCCCCCAAAGAGGGGTTCCTACACAGAGGCTCAGCGTCACCGTCAAGGTCAGGGTTTCATGCTCCATCAAGGCTGAGAGCAGGGCCTGCTCCACCTCCCGTGGACACCTCCAGTGCCCAGCACCTGGGACGGTCCACCCGCCCGGCCTGAGAACTTCCCTGGATGTAGTGCTTGCCGATAACCAAGCACACAGGGAGATGAGGAAAAAGGACATGGCAAGGGGACGCGACTTTAGATTTAGAGCAAATCATGCTTTTGGGCCAGAATCTCCAGTGATGTCACAGGGGCCAAGGTTTGGAGCCAGCTCTTCTGAGAGTTTGGTTCCAAGTCAGGGAAGTGAAGTTACTGGGAAGCCCAGTCCCAGCGTGGGGGCCGAGGGCTCATTTCAGCATCTGGAAGGGTTTGGGGGTACAGCCCTAGCAGAGGCTGGTGCTGTCTGGTCCAAATCCCGCTGCTCCGTACGTGTGTGAACGTTCCGGCTGAGGCTGTGCCCAGAGGAAAGCCTGACATGCAGAAGGAACAGGGGCCCCGCCTTCAGGAAGCCTTGAGAGAAGACCAGCAGAAATGTGCTTCCTCTTCCCCTCTGAAGGTTACCAAGGGCTGACACCCCCTCCCCCACACCCAGTGACTTGAGTTCAGCTCTCCCCGCCCTACCCTGCTCCCACCAGCCCCCTCAGCTCAGTCAGAGGGGGTCTCCATTGACACTCCTCTTTCTCTCCTGGCCCAACTCTCTCTTCACATTTCTGCTCTCAGAGATGAAGTGATCCAAAGACTGTCTCAGTGGGCCAGCCCCCTGCTGGTCCGGAGAGGTGCACTTCTATTTCATGGGCATCGCAATGACTGGTGCAGTGGGTCACCCTGACAGGAGGAAGCCCTCTTTGCACCCAAAGTAGCGAGGGCTTAGAGCAGGGTCTGGCCTTGGCAGCTGCTGTAGGTCTGGTAGCTGTTATCCAGGGCTCTCCTGGGTGAGGTGGGGATGGATGGGGCCTGGAGGGTTAAATGTGTGTGGGGTGGGGCACCCAGTCCATTCCTACAAAGGCCCAGGAGTAGGAAAGAACATGGTGTTTTTGTCAGAGTGTGTCAGCAATGGGAACAGGTCACAGAGTCTTGATAACAGATTGATTCGGGTATTGATGGCCAGGCTAACTTATCTGAATGTTTTCCTATAGGCAATGGGGAGTCAGATAACTCGATTTTAATTTCTCTCTTTCTTTTCTTTTTGTTATCCTGCACATAGAGTTGGTACTTAACTGAACCCCTACAAAGTGCAAAGGTACAAAGTTCAGCTCCTACTTTGCATTTGGGCTCTGTGTCTTTCCTTTCTCTCTCTCTCCAACCCCCCTTTCTCTCCCTGCATATTCCAATTCTAAACTTCTATGCATTGTATTTTTCACATAGTTGGTAACTAATTACCATCTCCTAGGAATCTACACATCAATGGGTGAGAAGGTTGGAAATGTGACAAGTTCTTTTTTTTTTCTTTTTAAAGCAGGATTAGCCAGCTAATCGCACATTCTATACAGAAGAGAAAGTGTCTAATTTCTCACCTCTGAGGCTGTCAGAGCCCATCCTGTTCAACCAGAGACTTAATTTATATTGCCAGGGTTGCGGGGAGAGCCCACAGGTGGCTCTGATTTCACAGTGTCCTCAGGGACCGTGTTACCCCTCAGGGAACATTGGGCAATATCTGGAGACGCTGTTGGTTGTCACAACTGGGAGTGGAGTGGGGGAGGAGGTGATGAGCTCCTGGCGCTCTGTGGCAGCGGACCAAGGAGGTAGCTCCCGACTGCCTCTAGTGCCGAGGCTGAGAAGACCTGGGCTGGATGGAAATCTCTGGCCTGAGGTGACCAGGTCACCTCAGTGAAGTGAACTGAGCCAGTATTTGATCTATGAGGTAGGGGTGGGGCCGGGGAATTGACCCAGAAGAGCAAGGCAGCTCTTCTGAGAAGCAGTTGGTATTAGGAAGAAAACTGGGATTTTTAGTCATATTTTTTTGAGGAAACACAGTGGGCTTCTTTAATTAGCTTCCCTGTGGGGCTATAAAAATTTCAGCATATTGTCCCTAATGATAATTAGTTCACCAAAAACTTACCCTGGGAGCCATCGCCTATCCCAAACCCAATGTGTTCTTTGGTTCTGAAAAGCCATCTGCAGCTATAACTACTGTCTCGGAGGCGTCCATTTTGGAAGGAGGAAGGTGTGGCTCCTGAAGCGTTTTTCTCTCCAAGTGTTAAGACATTGAGCTTGGTTCTTCTAGTAAGAAGGTGGATAATTATCAACTCAGTTTGGAGAAGTAGAGGCTCCCCGTGGTTTGCAGCATGATTGTATCTCACATACATGGAGGTCTCCAGTCTCTTCACA
>PVHY01019556.1:0-27160 GCA_004024945.1 Uropsilus gracilis | reverse complement strand
CAACTGCCCGAGACAGCCGGGGCTGACCTGCCTCGGCCTGGGCAGAGGGCGGCGTGAAGTTGCGGAGAAGGCTGAGGGAAGTTTGGGGTCCAGGTCAGGTCGGAGGTGGGGTTCCGCTCGGGGTAAGGTCACAACTGGAGTGCAGGATGAGTTGGTGTAGGGTTAGACTTGGGGTCTGGGTTGAGTTGGGGTCAGGGTTGGATTTCAGGTCAGGCTTGGGATCCCTGCTGGGACATCCTGGAGTCCGTGTCTGAGATGACGGCCTGTCCTCAGGGCATGGAGTACCTGGGCTCCCGCCGCTGCGTGCACCGCGACCTGGCCGCCCGGAACATCCTGGTGGAGAGTGAGACACACGTCAAGATCGCCGACTTCGGTCTCGCCAAACTGCTGCCCGTGGACAAGGACTACTACGTGGTCCGCGAGCCGGGCCAGAGTCCCATCTTCTGGTGGGACCCTTCCTCTCCCCTCTACCACCCTGGCCCCTCCCCCGATTCCAAAGTCCAGGTTTCCCGCCTCCTCCGGATTACCTGGGCCGGGAGCCTGCTCCCAGTGCCCCGCCCCCACGCCCCAGCACTCTCCGAACACTGACTCCGCCCCTTTCTCTCCTGGGCACTGACTACACCCCAACCTAGACCGGGCTCTGACCCCATCCAGGCCCCAGACCAGCCAAAGGATCGAAGAATCTGGCCCCCTTTGCGTCAGGACTGGGACTGACTGACCTCACAGACCGCCGACTCAAGCAGCCCCGTGTTCAAGACCGCCCCTTTTCTCACCCCCTGCCTCATCCAAACTGTCCTTGTTCCCCACCAGGTACGCCCCCGAGTCCCTCTCAGACAACATCTTCTCGCGCCAGTCAGACGTGTGGAGCTTTGGGGTCGTCCTGTACGAGTTCTTCACCTACTGTGACAAGAGCTGCAGCCCTTCGGCTGTGAGTCAGCAGCCCTGGTTCCCAGCATCCTCCCTCCACTTTTTGCCTAATCCCCCCCTCTGTCCCCCGCTGCATCCCCCTTTTGCTCTGGCACACCTTGTCCAGGCAACTCGGGTCCTAGGTAAGAAAAACAGAGGTTGCGCCCTAAAGCGGGCAACCCCTTCGCCCCTCCAACACTGGGAGGTCATCCTCCTTGGGCCCTTCACCGCTGGCCTCTTCCTCTCCTTGACGAGCTCCCCCTTGGCCCCAGGAGTTCCTAAGGATGATGGGGTGTGAGAGAGATGTCCCTGCCCTCTGCCGCCTCCTGGAGCTGCTGGCCGAGGGCCAGAGGCTGCCGGCCCCTCCTGCATGCCCTGCAGAGGTGAGCACTCACTTGACTTTGTTTCCCACTTCATTGGTTTGCCTGGGATCTTGAGCAAAGGTTGGGCTGTGAGAATACTGGCCTCTACATTGCTGCCTTTTCCTGTTGGGCAAACAGGAAAACACTTCACAGTTTCAGTTTACCCATCTCCAGAATGGGATTAACCATGCCTTACAGGGTGGGGATCAGAACAGTTAATACCTATCCAGTGCTCAGCATAAACATAGCACACAGTTGGTGTTCAGTTAATGGTGGTGAGTTTTATGGTTTATCATCACAACTTTTGTGCAAGTGTCTGACACATCATTCATAAATTAATTTGCTCCCAAGTACTTATTGAGCACCAGCTGTATGCTGAACTTTGTGCTGGATCCTATGTACTTATTGAGCAAGTACTTATTGAGCACCAAGTACTTATTGAGCATCAACTGTATGCTGAACTTTGAGCTGGGTCCTATGGAGCCAGCAGGCAACAGAACAGCTAGTACACTGTCCTCCCTGTAACCAGCCAGTATAAAAATAACATCCTGGTGGGATCAGTGCCTGGAAGGACATCATGGGAATGGGGGGTGGGGTAGGGTGGGGTGGGGTGAGGGAGAGGGTATGTGTCAGTGAGGATTTCTCAGAAATTTGATACCTGAAGGAACAGGAGGAGCCTACCTCCAGGGAAAGCTGGGAGAAGGCATATTCAGAGGAGCATATTGCAAGTGCAAAGGCCCTGAGGTTGAAATGGACTTGGTGCATCAAAATAAAGAGGTGGTGGGGTCAGATGTGGCTGCACAGAATGAGACAGGAGGTGATGAAAGAAGATGATGGATGATGGGTGGAGACAGGGGATGAGATTTTGGTCTAAGGTTCATAGAGAGCCATGGGAAGCTTTGGTGTATAGGAGAGGTAGAGTCTAACATATTTCACAACTCTGAACAGGACTCATGTCCTTCTGTGGCTCATACACAGGTAACCCTGTTGTCTGCTGTCATTCTCTCAGGTTCATGAACTAATGAAGTGGTGCTGGGCCCCCAGTCCCCAGGATCGGCCATCATTCAGTACGCTGGGCCCCCGGCTGGATGCACTGTGGAGTGGAAACCAAGGGTAGCATCCAGGGGCTCAGGACCTGAGCCTTCCCTGCTGTCCTGAGGGAGAGCCCCACTCACCGCCATTTTCACATCTCCTCCACACAGATCTCTGGGCCCGTTCTTCATGGACAGTGTGGCCCTGGGCAGTGGCTACCCCTCTTTGGGCCTCATGCTTCACAATCCCCACCCCCACCGTGAGTGAGGTGAATGACATTGCTTTTCAGAGACACCCATGGCTTGTGAAGCAACAGCAGCATGTGGCTTCCGGAACTTGTAAAGTTTCAAGACAGGTGCATCAGTGTGGACCCCAGAATTGGGGTCCTCTCCCATCTTCCCATCTTCTAAGAAGCTGGCCCTGAGCTTCTAGTCTCATTCCCAGTGGTGACCTTATATAGCTTAGTATGTGTGATCTCAGACTTCTGCTCCTCTGTCCCTTTTCTGGAGATACCTGAAGATCAGTGTAGTTGTCCTAGTTGGAAATTTGCTTTTGGGAGGGGGAGGGGGAGCAGGCAGAGGCCATGCATTATTTGGGTTCTTGTGAGAGGTTGGGGTGCCAGCCTCTACTACTCTGATTTTAGTTCACTGTCCTAGGGGTTCAGTTTTCCCAACAATACATGGGGGCCCTTTATGTCCTCATCAGAGGATCATATGAAAAATGACACAGGAGCCTTACAGGAGCTTTTCATGCAGTTGAGGGAATGAAAGATATTTTGGGGGAGGGAACAGCATGGTGAGAATGTGGAGGCTCAGAATACTGAGGTAGAGTCCAGGTGTAGGAACCCACAGTTCTGTCACTTAATTGCTGTGTGAGGTGGGGAAATTGCTATCCTTCTCTCACTCCGACCCATGGACAGAACAGTAGTGCTGGAACTTCCAGAGGCTTGTGTATTGTGCAGATTAAGTCCCCACCAGTTCTCACCTGCCTGCAAGACTTTTCTGCTACATTTGCTTCCCTGGAAAACTCTGCATCTATCAAAAGCCCAGTCGTAATCTCCCTGTAGCCCTCCTGGTATGCTCCCCCCACTCCCTGCCAACCCTGTATCCTTATGACTGTAGGGCTGGGTAGTATCTGTGTGTCCTCCAACCTGTAGGCTCCTTGGGAGCTGGGCTGGTGTGGACACAGAGGGGAATCTGGAAATGTTTGTTGAATGAATAAAAGAGTTCAATGAAAAGGATGACTTGTGGCTGAACTTGAAGGAATGGGGAACCTGGGAACTGTGAATTGGAGAGCAATGTGGTATAGAACTGAGGGACGGAGATCCATTTTGGGGCTACCCAGAAGGCCTCAGGGTAGGCTGGGGAAGGAGGGGCAGTGGGGAGGAGCACAGGCTGGTGCCATGGAGGACAGAAGCCCTCCCCCCAGTCCCAGCTGCTGACCTTGGCTCCATCCTAGGGGAGCTAATTACAGGCTTTTGGTGGGAGGAAAGAACAAGATGCTCTGGTGGGGCAGAAGGCAAGGTCGGATTGGGAGGCCTGTGGGGGAGGGGGCCCAACATGGGAGTTGGGGAGCCAGTTCCCTTGTGCCATTCAGGACTTCTGAAAAGATGGAGAGAGAGAGAGACAAGGAGACCAACAGAGATGGTGATCTGAGTCTGTAGCCCAGGAAAGGTTGTGTGGTTTGGTGAAAGGGGTGGAGACTGCTCTGGACACCCCATGCCTTGGCCTGGCATCCTCTCTCTCCCCTCAGCTTCTCTCCTTGTTAAAACAGGAAAAATAGGACTCCCTGAGCACAAGGCTGGCACAAGTAAATGCTGAGTTGAGGGATCAAGCTTTATTCCAAGTCCTCAGGCTCCTGAACACTTACATGGACACACTGATGGGGGGAGAGGGCGGACAGAACTGGCCAACCAGGTTCAGCAGCAGGGGCCGCTAGGGAACCTGGGAACTGCTCAGACCTCCTCGACCATGGACAGGAATTGGGTCCCAGCTGAGCCTTAGTCTCCTTACTTGCACAGTAAAAGGGACAATGAGATTCTGAATATCTTTGCTCTCTTTTGACCTGATGCTACCTTCCCCTCTCCATGGGATTATGCCTCAGTTTATCTATTTCAGCTCTGCAAAAATTGTTAAAAAGGAGGAAAAGACTCCTTAGTCAGTGCTCCCGCTGGGGGAGGTGCACCCAAGGCCTGACTCAGGGACAGAGACCCTTGTCCTGACACTGCCCTTGACTTCCCTGGGCCTTCCTGTCCTTCGGAATGCTCTGTCCCTCTCCAAGGACCCAGCTGGGGCGGGCTGGGTGCCTATAAAGGGGGAGAGCTGCAGAGTCTGGGTGCCCTTCCGCAGCCATGGGCCCTCGAGCTCTCACTTGGGTGCTGATACTGCTGAACCTCGCCCTGGCCCTCACGCTGAGCCCATTGCCCGTGTCAGAAGCTCCAGAGAGGCTGTGCGGCCGTCACTTCGTGCGTGCCCTGGTGCACTTGTGCGGTGGCCCCCGCTGGTCCTCCGAGGAGAGGCGGCCCTTGGTGGGCGCTGGTGAGTAAAGTGGAGTGAGGAGCTGTGAGAACTGCCCTCCGGACTCCGCAGGCGGAAGGGTTTGGCCCAGCTTCCCCAGGTCCAGTCACTGACAGTGAGGGTTGTCTGAGGCAACGGCAGCTGCAACGCATCCCCTGCCCTGATGGGCTAGAATCCCAGAGGCGATAGAGGAGAAAGACGGATCAGAGCCCGTCCTTACACTTCTAGTGCTTTGATCTTCATCCATTTTTGCGTGAAGTTTGGTTATTTAATATACTGCATTAAAATGGCTGATTTTAAATGTTGAATTTTGGGGTACCTCCATAAATTGTGTGCCTGAGGCCAGTGCTTCTTTCTCCCCACCCCCATCCTGGCCCAGGGACAGAGGTGATAACACACATTTATGTGTACATGTCATACACTTGTGTATCCTGCATGATGTGTCTGTGCACATGGTAGTAGGGGTTAGCTACTATGAGTTTGCGACTGTGTGTGTTCCCCCAGAGGCTTACACGTAATGGTGTGTGCTCACCGCCTAGACATACATGCGCATGTACGTGTTACATGCCACCCACTCCTGCTGTCTTCTGCTTGCAAGGTGTCTGTGTGTTGGTGTGATTGACTGTTCATGGGGACTGAGTGTGGGTGTGAGTTGTGAGTTGCATGCACTGGAGGGGATATTAAATGAGTGCCTGCATATTAGTCACTTAATGGGCACCCACTTTGCAACTCTATGGGTGATGACTGTAGGTGGTACCTTGCGCCATGGAATGAATTCAGCCCCTGCTGAATTCTGCTCTGTCTGCAGGTGAGCTATTGCAGTGGCTGGAAGGACAACATCTCCACGGACTGGCAGCTGATGGAGAATCGGCACTGGTACCTGCCCCACAGACCCTGCCCCAGGCCTCTCGTCATGGTCGCAGCCCGCGGCAGGTAGTTGCCAGCAACCCTGCTCACCAGTGCTGCCTCCATGGCTGTACCCGGCAGAAACTACTATCCTTCTGTCCCCACTGAACCCACCTGGGGCATGACCCTGAGGGACCTGAGACCCAGAAGGGACTGGAATGGCAAGTTGTGGAGGCCACCCAGCACTGTAAGCCAGAGGTCTAGAGGGACATTGCCCATTACCTCCCTCCATGCCACTGTCCTCTGTAGGGCCAACTGAAGAGAAACGGCAACCCAATGCCAGCGTGGAGGGTCCTTGGTTTTATAAGATGCTAGATCTCAAGCATGAAATGTCCTCATCTCAGAGTGTCCCAGGTACCACCCTCTATGAATCTGTCATCACTCCTCAATAGTAAATGAATAAAAGTCCTGCAGAATTTGAAGCCAATTCTCACTATTCTTTTCACTTGTATCCTCCCTTCATCCTGAGATGGAGATTCTATATAACTCCCTGGTAAACATGATCAATCATTTGTCTATATGATCTGTTCCCAGGTGTATTCGTTTCCTAAGGTTGCAGTACCTAGTTACCATAGACTGGTGGGCACAAAAATAGCAGAAACTTATACTTTCACAGTTCTACAGACCAGTTAGAAGTCAAGAGTTGGTTCTTTCTGAAAGACTCTAAGGAAAAATCTGTCCCAGACCCCTCTTCAAGCTTTCGGTGGCAGCTGGCAACCCTTAGCTCCATCTTCACATCACCTATTCACATCTCTGAGTGTTCACTGTGCCTTTTGTAAAGTTGTTCTTAATGGATTTTGAGCCCAGCCTAATCTAGCATGATTTCACGTGCATCTTTATCTTAGTTCATCTGCAAAGACCCAAAGGCTGTATTCTGAGATTCTGGGTGAGGAAGGGGCAGGTTAGGCCATGGCTGGGTACAACTCAGCCAACTTGCTGGAAGCAGGCCAAGATGAGCTCAGTGTCTCACCTCACCAGCAGTCTCGCCAGGTGTTTCTCTTCATGGAGCCTGCCACCAAGCTGGCAGTGAGACTTAGTCTTGGGGAAGACAAGTTGAAGGCAATTGGAAGTCACGGAGGGTATGTGAGCAGGGGTGGGATGGCATCAGATCTGCCTGACAGAAATCGCTGCAGCCCTCACCTCACCCATGTGCTGTCTTCACTGGTATGTATTTCCTACTGGAAATGAGACTTCTAGGCATGAATGTAGACCGGTTGGCATTAAATCTTACAAGTCACTTAAAATAAAAACACCCCTAGGTCTTCATGAAACATTTTATTCTCTGAGGATCCCAGTTCTCACCCTGCCATGTGAGGTACCCCACCACCACTCCTATGCTGATGAAGCCCATGTCCCAGACATCTGGCCCGGGCCAGAAGAGCTGGGGGGGGTGTGTCAATGGTTTTCTTGAGGTTCCCCAGTCTGAAAGACACACAGTGTGGGGGCCAGTCCTAGGTCAGAGATTTCAGAGTCACCCAAGGATCTGAATCTCCCCCTTCTCTATGCTGTCTACTATGTCCAGGCTCAATGGATCCCAGTGCTGTTTTCTGAAATCTTCGGATGCACAGGTATGGGGTCTGCCCCCTTCCAGCGACCCCAGACATTGAGATCCCACAGGCCCGAACAGCTGGCTGCTCAGACCCCCTCTGCCAAACTCTTGCACCATTAGAACACTTGGTACCAGAAGCAGGAGACAGGGTTGGTCCCAGCCCACAGTCTCTTGGTCCCTCCCTCCATCTGAAGGGTCAAGGACAGAACCCTTATTTCAAGGGCTGAGAAGTGTGACTCACTTCATTTTCATGTGGATCCAGGACTTCCCATTTGGCCTTAAACCATGACCAGAAGTCATCTACCATGAAATCATTGTGGGCTCATTTTCAAGAACGGGATGTTCACTACTTAGGGTCCAGCTTGTGATCAAGGTTAGGCCTGGGAAGTGAGTCCTTGATTCAAATGGTGTCAATGTAACGGCAGCTGGAACCTTAGTAGTAGTGCTGCTGCTGCTGCTGCTGCTGCTGCCAGACGTTTCCTGAGATCATTCCAGTCAAAAAGATGCTAGGGAATATGCTGGTACATGGTCTAAGCTGTAACTGACATGTTTTGAAGGATGTGTAGGAGTTTGTCAGGCAGACTATTCACTCTCCAACCTCTCCCTGGCACTCCCCTACGCCCCACCCATCTAGCAGAGAAAGATCTGTTTCCTGAGAGGAAGATGGTGCCTTTCTTATGGGGGTGGAGACAGCAGTCCATGTGCTGGAGTCCCTGATGCCACCTCAATAGGTCTGTGTCAATTTGCCACAGATCAGGTTAGGCTGGCTCAGTGCATCCCACATGAGCAGCATCTCATAGGGCAAGAAGCGGTGTACCAAGAGCAGATCCTTGTAGAAGCAGGGGTCAAAGGCAGACAGGTGTTTTGAGGGGGTACGGAAGCCCGCTGTGAGGATACCATTGTGGGAGGCAGGCTCCAGGCCTTCCTGTTTCAGGCACATGCCCAGGAAGACATCATCAATAGGGAAGAGGTCTAGGGTACCAGAGGCTCGGTATATGGCAGTGGCAGTGAAGTGGGACAGCAGAAAGCCACCCCCTCCACAGTATGGCGGGTACTTTTCTTCAGGTGTCACAATCTTCGGCACGTAATACTTGCTCCAGGGGTTCCGGATGGGACCCACATTGTGGATCAGTTGGCCCACATAGAGGTGCTGGTCAGGGTCATGGCCCTGGAGGTAGGAGACCATGTTGTCTGTGTGTGCAAAAACGTCATCGTCCCCATTGAGCAAGAAGCTGACTTGAGTGCACCGAGTTGCCTGCCACTGCAGGAACAGGACCTGTGGGTGAGGTAAAGAGGCAGAGGTTTTGAGGGCTAGGGCCACTAGCTGTGGGTCCCTGTTGGTTAATCCAGCCAGTGAGTCCCCGTGAATGTGTGACCTCCCGCAAGATCAGCCTAACCTCAGCTTTCGACCTGGTAGCCAACCCCAGCAAGCAGCTGCCCTTCTCTGTGTCTCTTCCCAACTTTTTAAACAGACTTCATAATGGGACATGCCTCCAGGGGAATCTGGGATCTATTTGGAAATAGTCACATTTACATTTATTACATTCCTTTGATTCTGCTAACTGAGCCTGGCTGTTACATAATTAGTAATTAGCATCTACTTCCCTCACCAGGGTGGGAGATCAATCTGTGTTTCTCTTACCGGTGCCGTCACCCCCGTACCCAATATGGGACCAGAGCTTCACAGGCAAGAATCAGCCAATCAGGCACAAGAATGCATATCAAACTGATGTTCACTTTTGTGGTTTTTTGTCCTAAGAACAAAGCACTTTGAGAGGTTCTGGTCTTCTTCCTCCCTAACAACTTTGCCACATGCAGTCACTTTGCTTACACCCACCTACCCTGAACCCTTAATGTGACCTTCAGAGGCAGGTGTGTCATCAACCTTTGTTTGAAAGGTGAGGAAGTAGAGCCTCAGATGAGGACAAAGTATCTTGAACAAGGTCACACGACAGAAATAGAGCCCTAGAGGTGTTAACCACACAGTCTGCAGGCTAGGCAGGCGCCACACCCAAGCCCTTCTCTACCCCCCTCAGGTGTGTGTCCTTGGAGCCTCTAATTCTTCCTCGGGGTATGGACAGATTCTCCCTACCCCTTGCCCAAAACTCATGGAGAGACAGAACCAGAGCAAAACACCAAGATGTGTTCCCTTCCCCTCTCATTGTCAGTATGAATTAGAGGCCAGACAGGGCCTTACGAAAGTCTTCCCATGTAAGCCTCACAGCAACCTTGAGGGGGTGGGTCCATCTAATCCTCCATTTCTGTTAGGTGGAAACTGTGGCACAGAGAGGCAGTCATTAAGGGCAAATAGCAAGCCTGGATGCCAACCAGGTCATCAGACTCAGAACCACTTCTGTAACCTTGACCACCTGCCCTTCCTTCCCACCTGCTTTAGGAGGAGGCTTCAGAGGATGCAGAAGGTAGCCTGAGGCTTGGGGAGGTGACCATGGTGGTTCGCACTGGGCCCCTCAGAGGAGGTGGTAGCTATCTAGGTGGCTGTAGCCCCAATTAGATGATCCCAGACCGGCCCACCTGCTTGAGCGTGAGGTTGAAGAAGGTGTCGTGGAAGTCCCACTGCAAGATGTCCCCATGTGTCCGCGCCTCCAGTGCCAGCAGTCTGTTCACCTTGAGGGCCTCCAGCGGGTTGGGGGCCGTGCCCAGCAGGAAGAGGAGGCGCAGCTGGAGACCCCGCACAGAGCGTTCACGGCCCCAAGTGCGTCGCACCAGCTCCCGCCGCTCGTAATTGCTGGGTGAGGACTTGACCGCCAGCAGCAGGAAAACCGGCTGCGCGCACTTGTCTGGGGAAGCATCCTGCAGCAACCGGAAGTCACGGCAGTGTTTGTACAGCAGGAAGTTGCGTACCTGCTGCGGCTGCCCCCGAAAGTCTGGCAGGGCAGCCATTGAGTCATTGGCCTGGCAGGGGGCAGGGGGCGGGCCGGTGGGCACAGCCAGCCAGGCCCTTGATGTGGGGGTGCCCCGTGGCTCCTTCGAGACCTGGCAGGTGGGTGGTGCCATGTGCAAACCTAGGAGGAGGAGGGAAGCAACGCAGCCCAAGGCCAGAAACAGGTTCACCTCTGCCTTCAGGTTCCGAGAACACTTCATGCTGGTCAGCTGGGGGTGACCCCCGGATGACTCCTGCAGGGAATAACACCCACTGAAAGATCCTGGACCGAACCAAGAGCTTTTGGGGGCTATCTACAGACCCCAGCACCTGCATGCCGTTTCCCAGTTGCCTAAGCTGGTAAGCTATTTCAATTCACTGCCACTGATCTGTGCTCCCTATCTTTGAGCACCCATTTTTGCTGGGGATTAAATATTTACTGGTAAAAAGGAGGCAAGGACCTGTTACGTCCAGCATCCACTCATTCGGCCGGTCCTCCTCCTGTCCCTGACTCAGAGATTAATCAGGAGCCTCTCCCAGCAAGGCAGAAAACTCCTTTCCTATCATTTAAGGAATGCTGGGATTCCTGCTTCTCTTTCTACCTGCCTCTCAAGGAAGCTCTGAGCTCCAGGAATCCTAATGCAATCATCACACATTCTTTTTGGCTATTTTTAAGTGTCTGATGAGCTGGACAGATTGCTGGTTCCTCACCAACTCCACAGGTGCAACACATCTCAAATAAAACAAGCTGCCTTGGTGAAAAATTCCTCCTTTAAACCCATCTCAGTTATCCAAGTGGAAAGCTCTCTGATACCTCAGGAAGAGTCCTGGTCCCCTATTCGGTACCTCTAGTCCCCCTGTTCGGTACCTCTAGTTCATGGGGGTGTCTGTGTCTGACTTGGTCTTCCTGAGACTGGAGGGTTTTTGGAGATCCTGGCACCACCCACTAGGATCCTGACACAGAGGGAAAGCAGGAAGTTTGAATGAATTTATGAATAAAGCAAACTCATCATGTTTCTCGCTGGCAAACTCTTACTCATTCTTCAAAATATCATCTCTAATCTCCCCTTCTCTTGGAAACTTTCTCTCCCCATGTCCAGGTAGAGTCCTTGGTCTCCCTGCTAAAACCCTTTCCCAGACTTCCCTGTATTTCTTCAGGTTTTTTTTTTTTTTTTCATGGTGTTTGTGCTGTTTCCAAGCCCTAAGTTTAAGGATATATTTTCCAATGCAGCATGAAAGTGCTGGGTTGGACCCTCAGAGAAGTATAGAACACCCAGAATTCAAGAGCATAGATTCTGTAGCCCAAAACTTGGGTTTTAAGTCTAACTACAGTTTTCTGGTTGTGTGTTCCTCAGACCCTGGATGAAGGCTCCTCATATCTCACTCCCCTATAAATGGGGAGTCTGAAAAACAATGTGCAGATATGAAGGAGTGCTCATTCAATAAATGATATTCAATAAATGTTTGTTGAATGAACATATGAATGCTAACACTTAACTCCAGCTGCCAGCATTCTGTCTAGAATGCAGCATTCTGGATTTCCTCACTGGCACCTGAACAGTGTGGGATCGTTCTGATCATCCCTTCTAGTCCCAATCAATTCAACCCAGTTATTATCTGGGAACTAGAAGTATTTCTACTTCTTTAAGAGCTACAAATTGATGTACAATGAGATGGGATCTGATCCTCCTGAATCCATGGGACTCAGATTCTACCTCGCAGGTTCTGCTATGTGACAATGGAAAAACAGTTTGATGTAAAATGGGAGGAATTAACCTTTTGAGTCTTGGTTTGGTGTTTTTGACCACATGGTAAGCATGGTCCTTTTGTGGGACCTTTGCACAGGCTATTCCCTCTCTCACATCTTCTTTGTCCAGAGAAAGGCATTCAGGTTGATGCTGGTAGCCATGATTCTACTTTTCCTTTCTTCCACAGTATTTTTCATCTCCAAAATACATAACAATTTTGAAAGTATATATTGTTTGTTGTTCATTTTTCCCACAGGAGGCAAGTTCTGTGCTGTCTTATTTACTATTCTCTTTCCATCTCCCAAAACTGAACTTGATACACAGTAAATGCTCAATAAATGGATGATGAATATTTTGGTTGCCACAAAATCTAAAAAATATTTACCCTCAGAATGATCTTATACACTTGAAAGTTCAAGGCAATATTTATTGAACTTCTGTGCACCAGGCATTTCTAGTGGCTTGAGACACGTGGTGAGAGGCACAGGAAATGTAAATATCTCGACCACTATGGAACCCACACTCTTGAGAGGCAACAAACATTAAATAAAAACCTCAATGAACTGATACAAAGTGATGAAAACCCAGGAGGTGACAGGTTTGAATTTTAAATTCTTGATAACAAGGGGCTGGGTGTGGGGTAGGTGTGGGGGATAAATGGTAAGGAGGAACAGGCCTGGCCAGGGTTTGGGAGACAGTTTTCCCAGGGGCAGAAATAGCAAATAGCATGTGCAAAGGCCCTGAGGCGGGAATTAGCGAGTGGTGCCTGAGTAGTAGCAGGTTTCTGCCTGCAGGTGACCTGCACAGAGCCTGTCTTGTCCCAGATTTGACTGCCAGCACCCCCTAGAGTGTGAAGAGCAGATTTGGGAGACCCAAAGAAGCAAATAATCTTGGATGAGATACTGAATAGATATATGTGACATAGGAAGGAACTAGGCATTTTCCTGCACCGAAGAGAGGCTGGGTCCAGGGTGGATAACACAAACTATTTCTGAAATATGTCTTTATTTGCTCCCAGGGAAACCTGGTAGATGCCTGAACCCTAAGATAGAAAAGACCTCACTGACTGCATTAGAAAGGCCACCTCAACAAAAAAAGAACTAGAACTCAGAATGGAGAGACTTCTGCATTCTCATGGGCCACCTACCTCCTTTTCTGAGTTTAGAGTCAGGGGCTTTCAGCTAGGGGTGATTCTGGCTCCAGGGGACACTTGGCAATGTTGGAGACACTTTTGGTGGTGGTCATGAGTTGTGTGTGGTAGCTGTGCAGGTCTGCTAATGGCATCAAGTAGATGAAAACCAGGGATACTGCTTAATTAACATTCTACAGGGGACAGGAGGGCCTCCTCACAGAGAACAAGCTAGTCCCAAATGTCAACATTGTTAAAGTTGAGAAATTCTGGCTAAACCAACAAAGAAACAGAATAGAGAACTCAAAATAAGAGAAGTTCAGAAGACTAGTATCAGGACATGACTAAAGAACCTTGATACAGGTTTATGAAAATTCATAATATGGAATTATTTATGAAATTTATTTTTACTTCATTATTATTTACACATTTATTAAATAGAAAAATCAAGCCTAACTGGCTATTGATCAGTTTACTGGGAATATGTTAAGTCCCAAATAAGGACTTCAAAGCAAAAGTAAGTATGGATATTTATAACTCATGGGTTTTGGGGAAGGACAAGGCATGAGAGGAAGTAGACAAATAAATGGCTTATTACTGGGATCAAAAATAGAACCTCTTTGAGTTTTAACTAACCCCAGTAATGCCTTTGCTTTGCACTTTTCTTTTTTGTTTGTTTGTAAGAACTCTTTGCATATGAAACATACCTTCTTGGCTACCTGCATTTCCTGACCTTTAGTTTTTCACAGTTAAAGGGACTCATGGATATTCTAGTTTGACAGCAGTCATGAGGTTCCTATGAGCTCAAATTGAGGGCATGGGAAGAAAGTGGCTTCCCCTTCCCCTTGTAATAGGTTTCCATTAATGCCTCTAAGACCTCCTTCCCTTTTCCATCCACAAAGACCCCTCTAACTTATGGTTCCTAAAGACCTCAAATGGGAAATGATTAACTTCACAACCTCCCACATGTGAACTGGTGTAAGAGAGAAACTCTAGGCCCCCCTTTCAGTGAGTCTGTAAATGGTGAGGATTCATAGCTCTGATAAATCTATGGGTGCTTCAGTGGTGAGTAGTTATCAACCTGTTCTCAGGACTTACCCTCTGAAGGGGCTGGGATTTCACCCTGATATACATATATTGGGACACAAAATTTGCCAATTTGGCTTGAATTTGCCAAGGAAGGGACACCTCTTGGATTACTTCTTTCAAGAGCCTGCGATGTGACTTTGGGGCCATTGCTGGAGGAAGCTGGGTGACTACTGAGAAACTCCACTCAGGCCCAGGTTCAATTTCCTAATCCCCTGCCAAGATTTTGCTGCCCACACTCCTCTTTAGGTCTCATTGTAAAGTGGAATTATTAGACATATTGAAGCCCAGAAATATGCTCACCCTGAAGTATATGGGGGAGGAGGGTGTGAAAACAATTTTGAGGGAATTTCCACCCCCATTTTATAGATGGGGAAACAGGATTCGAGCAGTTGTCCCATGGTAGGCAGGAGGTGCTTCATATTATTGCAGAAGCAACCCATTTTATCTCTAGGTTCTGGAAAAGAGTCTTAGCAGCTCTTATACCAAAACAGACATATGAAATACATTCATTTAGATTAGCTCTGGGGCACGGTTTTAACGATATAATGGTGAGCATAGCTGCCTTCAAATAAGTTCTGGGGGGGGAGAGGGAGTGAAAGAAATTAGTTCTGGGGAATCTGGAAGCCTCAACCCTGGACCTGACCCCCCCCCCCCCACCAAGTGTACCCAACCTGAGTAAGACAGAGCCAGCCATTCATAGGATCAGGGCCAGGCCAGAGAAAGAGAACAGAATATTAAAGCTGAGGCTTTGAAGGTTGCATTAAGGGTCATCTATGAATCACATTAGTGGTATTCAGATGGAGGAAACAGCAAAGGCAAAAGCATGAAGGGGAAAGAAACAGAATATGTCCAAGGATTTGTATATAGTTAACTTTTGCTGAAAGTTCAGATTTGGAGAGGGGGTGATTTTGAAGTTAGGGGTAGGACCTGACCTTATAAAGACCTCAGCTATGGGGCTAAGAAGTAGGACTCTCCTGGAAGCAAGGGAGAGTCTTGGTAGGCATTTGAAGAGTGAAGAGATCAAGATCGTTGTTGAATGACTTGAGTTGACCCTAGTGAGTCATTTCCTCATGGGGGTCTGTTGGGGTGTGCTAGGACCCCTCAACTCCAACACACACACACACACACACACACACACACACAGAAAACCCGTTCACTGAAAGGACATGAGAAAGGATAGAACAGAAGTCAGGCTTCTGTTAAACAAAGAAAAACAAAGAAAAGTCTTTCTTTATTACTGCACTCCCAGGTGAGGCTCCCTGACTCTAGAGCAGGGGTCAGTGAAATCGCACTCACATTGAGGCTGCTTTTATAGAGGCAGGGACATGGGTGATGGGTCCAGGTATGAAGAACTAACCGTTTTGTTTTGTTTTCTGCTTCTGTGGCAGGCAAAACTGGTAGGCGGGCAAGGTCATTAGGTGAGGTTGAGGTCAGTGGGCAGGTTGACAGCACAGCAGTTTTATTATAGCCAGAAGGCATTATTTGGGTTGGGTGATGTCCATACGCATCTTTCATTCTCTCACACATGGAGACTCCCAGTGCCTTCTAACTGATCTTTCAGGCACTTGCAATTACATGTCAGTGGGCTGGCAGACTCTGTGCAGTGACCACTTCGGTGACCTTGGCTAACCATCTTGGCTCCTTCTGGGGCCCTAGAGGCCCCACTTGCAAATGGGTGAAATCAGGTCAGAAAACAAGCAAAGCAGAGAACTTAACTTACAACTGGGAGCAGCTGGCCCTTTAAATTCAGACATTCATCAGGTTCATCCCAGCCCTTGTGCGCAATAGCAAGACTGCTATCATAAAAAGGGGCAAGAACAGATCTACTCATTAAAAGACAAACAAAAGTCATTGAAGGTATAAGGGACCCCTTTGGTAATCTTACCGATGCGGGGGGGGGGCTGCCTAGCCCCCTCTGAGTGCCATTAACAGTTGATACATATATTTGATAAATAACTAGCTACTCCTGTTGCTATAGACTGATATTGGCCTTTCATTAACATAGGTGATTGACAGGACTTCCTTCTGAACCCTGTCTTGGGAAGTGGGAAGGCTTGAGAAGAAAGGTATAAATATTAAGCCGGCACAGTTGACGGGGTCTGGTGGTGGGGTCTGAGGATCGCGGTTCAAGTTCTGCCTGGGGCAACACAGCTAGACCTAGTCCCAAAAAATAGCTGGGCTTGGTGTCCTAGCTACCTGGGAAGCTGAGGCTGGGGATTGTTTTTAGTCCGTGGTATCACGGGCAACGTGAGCCTGCCGTTCCAAGGGCAAAAATAGTAAGACCTAGTCTCAAAAAAAAAAAAAAAAAAAAAAAAAAAAAAAAAAAAAAAAAAAAAAAAAAAAAAAAAAAAAAAAAAAAAAAAAAAAAAAAAGGAAGAAAGAAAGAAAGAAAAAGGAAAAGGTATAAATATTGAGTTGAAACAAAGAAAGAGATTGATTCAGATATTTTGGGAGGAAAGATGGAGGCCAGGCCATGAGGTCATGAGGGGCCTTTGCCCTGGGCTGGTAATTTAGGGCTTTTAGTAAGCCTAAGCTGAATGTGCCTGCTGAAAGCTAAAAAGGTTGGAGATTTGAACTCCATGTTGGAGTTTGTCTTGCTGAGTTTAAGTTTAATTCAAATGTTTCTGGAGAGGCCCTGTGAGCCAGGCCTGAGAAGAAAATAAACTTTGCTGGTTCCTGTACCATGGAGTTTCTTTTTACTACCTGCTGGAGTACAACAAGAGACAGAACATCACATAATTGACTGCCTGCTTGGAAGAGCTGAAGCAGGCCAAAGAAAGATGTCTACTTTTCAAGCATGTGTAAATGAACTCTGAAGGACTGGACAAGTGGTGAAGTCAACAGGAATAAAGAACTGAGGCTTTTGGACAGTCTTGGGGAAGGCCCTTGGATAATGTTGAGGAAGGTTTTGGACAATGTTGGAATAATCGGGGTTTTTCTCTGTTTCTTTCTGTAGCTAAATAATTAGGAATTCACTTTTAGTAGTAAATTAGTCTGCACTCTTAAGAGTGTTTGCTCTGGCTTGGAAAATACAATAAAAAGCTGGAGATGGTGGAAAGAACTTGCAATATTGGATGTTTTTAGGTTGCAGGAGCTACAAAGGGTAAATTGAGGCAAGGTAGTAAGTCCTTTACCCACATGTGTCCATAAAATGGTGGCTGTCCCACCTTTAAGCCAAATGAAGAAACCAAAATGGTGTCATCAATCCTCCTTCAAAAGACATAGCTCCAGCCTTCTTTCAGCCTGAACCACCAAGACTCACTCGTAATAGCAGTAGGAACCATTTCAGACTTCTCACGATGGAAACAGCAACACTCCAAGTTCTCTTCAGGTCTCCAGACAATCCCCAAGCTTCACAATTTCAAAGTTAAAACAGGTTTTCAAGTACCATGTTTCCAAGACAGTTCACACAGTCCACAAGTTTCTCCAACATGCTTCCCCGGGCTCCTCACCAGCCCAGGCTGAGTATGGAAGCCCACAGTGTGGCTTCCTTCCCTGCCTTGCTGCTGCACATGGCAGTAGCATCTCCAAGGCCTCCAGCCTCCTTGCTCTGCTCTCTCTGTTCTCCAGCACTCCCTCCCCTCCCCCATGAGAAGGGCAAGCTTTTCTTCTCCAAGTCTCCACCCACCAGGGCACAATGTCTACTATCTTAATGAAGCATTACCATGTTGGGGCCGCAGCTCCCCAATTTCACCACAGCATCCCTATCATGGGGATACGATGGGTCAGAGTAAAGCAGAACTGTAACCAGGGCTCTGATGGGAAGGTATGTCTGCTCCATAACTTCCCATGATATGGAGTCAGAGGGAGAGATTTCTTGCTAGGGTCTCATAATATTTCAGAATCTGTCAGAAGCACCAAACACTAAAGATGTGGTGAAGTAGAGAAAACTTGAACCCAAGTTGAACCCAAGGCTTCCCTGTTGGGCTACCCTGAGTTCAGACTGGTAAGTCAGTGAGGTGCATGCAGAGGTCATTTTGTTAGGGGGCTGTGGCCCCCAGTACTGGTGGTGCTGCATTCAAATAGCATCTATTGTTCATTGGTGGGTGGAGACTTGGAGAAGGAAAGCCACACCTTCTCATGATAGGATTAGTCTTAGGGGATTTAAAGGAGAGAGAAAACAGAATGGAGAAGGAAGGAGAGGAGAGCAGAGGGGGAGAAGGGAGGCTGGAGACCTCAGAGCTGCCACTGCCATGTGGGGCAGCAGGGCAGGGAAGAAAGCCAAGCTGTGGGCTTCCATCCTCAGCTCGGCCTGGTGAGGAGCCCAGGGAAGCATGTTGGAGAAACTTGTGAGCTGTGTGAGCTGTCTTGGAAACATGGTACTTGAAAACTTGGTTTAATTTTGAAACTGAAGCCTAGAAGTCTTCTGGAGAACTGAAGAGAATTTGCTGTGTTGCTGTTTTTAATGTGAGACTTCTGAAGTGCCTGCTGTGTTGTATTGAGTGAGTTTTGCCAAGGCCAGCCCACTTTGGAGTTGGAGCTGAAAGAATCCTGGAGCTATGCCTTTTGGAGAAGAATTGATGATGCCATCCTGGTTTTTCTCATTGGATTTGAATCTCCTGCTTTTGGAGAAGGATTGAGGATGCCATCTTGGCTTTTTCTGACTTGGAATGAGTGGAGCTGTGTCTTTGAAGAAGGAGTGGTGGCACCATCTTTTTTTTTTTTTTTTTTTTTTTTTTTGAGACTAGGTCTCACTATTTTTTGCCTGTGGAACTGCAGGCTCATGTTGCCCGGGGTACCACAGACTCAAGCAATCCCCAGCTTCAGCTTCTCAAGTAGCTGGGATTACAGGCATGCACCACCATGCCCATCTATTTTTTTGGAACTAGATTTCCCTATGTGTCCCCAGTGGGATTCAAACTGCAATCCCTGGCCCCGTCTGCCGCTTCCTAGGCTGCTGCCTACAGGCATGCACCACCATGCCCAGCTGGCAGACCATCTTAACACTCATCCGGCACAAGGTGGGGCAGCCACCATTTTGTGGATGCACATGGCTGCTGCAGCCATATGCTCTTTGAACTAGAGACTGAACTGTGTGGTAAGATTACCAAAGGGGTTCTCTTATACCTCTTAGTGACTCTTGACTAATTTGTCTTTCAATAAGTAAATTTGATTTTGCCTCCCTCTTAAAGTTTTTGTGGTCTTGCTACTGCATGTGCGGGTTGGGAAGAACCTGGTGTGTGGCTGGCTTTATGGGGCCAGCTGCTCCCCTTTGTAAGTTGGGTTAAGCACCCCATTTTGCTTGTTTTCTTACCTAATATCAGTATGGGCACAGGAGATTAAGATGGTTCCCGGGTGTTAAGGTGGTGGGAGATCCTCAGGGTAGACAATGATGCAAAATATGTAATAATATATGTACAACCAATTTGAAAAAAAATAAAATTATTAAAAAATAAAATCACAATCTTAAAAAAAAGAAAAAGAAAAAGAAATATCCAGGTTTAGCCTGACCAACAGCATGGCTTTTCCTTCCACCAGGGTGCCCTTCCCTTCCCTACTCCCTTATCTCCTTGATCTTCAGTCTGTCCTTAGAGAGGCTCCACCCTCTCACAACCACAGGGTGTAGAAAAGTGTGTGCTTCCTTTCCACCCCTCTCCCAACAAGCCCAGGACTGAATCTAGTTCTCCAAAGCCGTGCCCCATGTGCTACTCACTGGTTATTGCTGTATGAGGGAAAAATACTCAGTTTGCATACTGGCTATTTCCTCTGCCTAACCCTGCCATGGGCAGCAGCTGCCATGTTCCCTATCCAGGAAACGACGTATTTAATGAGCAAGATGCTGTGAAATACTGACTATTAATACGCACTAAATATGCAGAAGGCACCTATCTTGATGATATATGGAATACAGTTGACCTTTGAACAACTTGGATGTTAGTGGCACCTACCCCTCAGGAGACAAAAATTTGATACAACTTTGACTCTCCCACGTCTTAACTATTACCAGCCCACTATTGATCAGAAGCTTTACGAGAACATAAACAGCTGAACACATATTTTGTGTTTCACAGGTACAATATATTGTATTACTCCACAAAGTAAAGTAGAGGAAAGAAAATGTTATTAAGAATCATAACGAAAAGGCTGGGCACAGTGGTGCATGCCTTTAATCCCAGCCTCGGGAGGCCGAGGCTTGGAATTGCTTGAGTCTGTGGGTTTGAGATTACCCCGGACAACACAGTGAGACATAGTCTCAAAAAAATAGCCAGGTATGGTGGCGTGCACCTGTAATCCCAGCTACCTGGGAGGCTGAGACTGGGGATCACTTGAGTTCGTTGGATCCAGACTACCCTGGGCAACATAGTGAGACGTGGTCTCAAAAAAAAAAAAAAATCATAAGGAAGAAAAAATGTCTACAGTACTAGACCGATACTATTAGTTTATACTATGTGCTGGTAAGAAAACCTGCATGTAAGTGGGCCCATGTGTTTCAAACCATGTTGTTCAAGATCCAACTGTAGTTGAAAGGCAAGAACTAGAAGGTATAAGTCATGTTCTAAGATGCAGGGATGAATATTAACATCACCATTAAATGAACAAGTCACTAGGTATTGACAAGGTATTAATCCTCATGACACTGAATGCTTGTGAATATCCCTATGCACACTACTAAATATTAATGCCTCATCAGTTATTAATGAGGCACTAGGTGCACAGAAGGGGCTAACTTCGAAGCTGAATTCAGAGCCCCAACTGGTGAGGCTTTGTATGACCATATCTTCAGCCCCAGGTGTTAGCCATGGCCCTAAGGGCCCTGGCACCAGTTTTCCTCACCTGTTCTTGTCACTGTCCCCGGGAGCAGGGAAGATGGGGAAGCACAGAGACACAGACCTCTGTCAGGAAACCAGGTCACAAGGCCCCACCCACCCAAGCATTTGGGACCTGGCCACACTGC
The DNA here is from genome assembly GCA_004024945.1 of Uropsilus gracilis. Lineage (NCBI taxonomy): Eukaryota > Metazoa > Chordata > Mammalia > Eulipotyphla > Talpidae > Uropsilus > Uropsilus gracilis. Next base: position 6,147 of record PVHY01019556.1, on the reverse strand, counting down.
CAGCCCCTGTCCTGCACAATTTTGAAACCCTGGAGTCCTGCCTGATGCTGACTTGGAGGCTTCATCATACTGGGTGAGTCCCCACACAATGCTCCCACTTTGCAAATGAGGAAACTAAGGTTCAGGGGGTAAGTTCTATATCCCTTCTCAGGGTCTTCAGACACACCATCCTTTTCCATCCTGCCCACTCCGGCCTCAGGGATCCACAGGTCTCAGTGGTCCCATCTGTCCAACTCCTGGGTTTCAGTTTCTGAATCAGGAAAATGATGGCTTGTTGCCTAACAGCTGCCCTTGAAGCAGTCTTGATGGCCCCTGGAGAGGACACGGCATCTGATCATCTAAGCACCAGAGGCAGGGGGATGGAGGGCTGGGTGGGGAGATAGTGCCTGCCTGCCCCGCTGCCCATCTTCAAGCTGCCAACTCAGGGTTCAGCCCCCGCAGTTGCCAACTGGCAGTGGCATCATGGCCATCACTGTGGCTACACTCTGCACCAACTACAGCTGGGATATATATATTCGGGGGTTGCTAAAAGGTGAGGAGAGGGGCAGGGGTTGGCAGAAGCATCTAGCAGGACTGCATTTGTGTATGTTACAACCTTAGTTCTAGGAGGGGTTAAAGCTCTGCATGGTACTCTTAATCGCCAAGTGACTCATTTATGAGGGACCCACAGTGGCAATATCAATAGTTGCTATCACTTGCACACAGGTGGTGCTCTAAGTCAAGCTGAGTACTGAGTGTCTGGATCTACTTTCAGCCAGGATGATGGGGTTCTCATGCCCATGGAGTTTATGTGACAATTATAAACAGAGGGGCAGCAAGCAAGACAATTTTCTGGAGAAGAGCAAGTTACAGGGTTGAAGAGGCTCAAGGATGGGAGTTGAGGCACTTGTAGCAGAGGGTGAGCCCCTTGCCCATGCAAAATAAAATAAAAATAAACCCCAGTCACTCTTCCTGATCCTCCCAGGTAGGGAAGAAAGATACAGAGAGGGTGCCTATCAACCAGAAGTCACACATCCAGCCAAGCTTAAAGGGTTGGTGGGATTTGAATCTTGACCTCCTGAACCAGAGAGCGATTCCTCACAGGCTCTAAGCAGCTTACACCTGCTTGGCCCTCCAGCAATAATGGGTTGGAGCCTTTTACAAGAGGCAGAAGTTGCTTTAGTAAACAGAAGAAAAAAAAAAGATAAAGCACAGTAAAGATAATCTCTAGGAAGGCTGTGCATGCTTAGATCCTGACTTAGTAAAACCATATGTGTACAGTGGATTTTATGGAAACATATGTCCAATGAACACATAGGCGAACTCCTGCACTTAGAAGCAGGGGTGGAAGTTAGAGAGCAGGGCAACATGCACCCTTTAGACTGTTTTCAGATCTGGGTTTGTCTGTTTTCAGATCTGCTAATGAACTGACCTATTTTCTTCATTTTCCTTTGGGGTGCCTGGGGCCAGTCCAGTAAGGGGTCTGGGCTTGGACAAAGTCTCAAAGGGCATCTCTGTGTCCATTTCTGAGATGGGGAAATAGGCTGAAGGAGATAGGCCATGCACCTCACTTCAACCTTCCATTCCTCTCATGATCCAGGGCCAAAGAAGAAACACGGTTGGTAGGTGCGTCCTATGGGGTCCTTTTGAATAACTCTCACATCTTTAGGTTGGTCAGGGTCTTATACTTGGAATGTTGCAATATTCACCTCATTTCTCTTATGCAAAGATAAATATCAACAGGAACATAACAGGATTATACAGGTTAATGTGCATCTAACCTATAGATGTCTACCATCTGCCATCTGCCCATCTACAATTCACATCTGCACTAAGAGGAAGGGCTGTGTGAAGGGCTAGGAAAATGAGGCACAGAGAGGCCAAGGAACTCATTCAGGGTTAAATGGGAGCCTAATCTGTGCCTATAATTACCATCTAGCAGTTTCCTTTAGTCTACCACATTAGTAGTAAGCTCCCCTTGATGGCCGTGGCAGGTAGGGGGCCAGAGCAGACACTGGCGCTGGTGATCAAGTCAAATTCCTTTTAGTAGAGCTCTCTCTGGCCATTGTCGATGGCTCACAGGGGGAGGGGCTGCTAGCAAGAAGAGAAGTTGCTAAATAACACCTTACTTCCTCCAAGCCCAGTTCCAGGGTGCCTAAGCTAAGTCCTTTTATCTGGATCCCCCTTGTCTGACCTGAAGCAGACAAGATCAAGGCCCTTCCTTGCTGGTTCCTCATACTCAGAAGAACTGGTAGGATTTCCACATACTGGATGGTGGGAGGGAGGAGAGAGGAAGGGAGAGTGTCTGGGTTGGGTTGGGCAAATATGAATTGTTCACCTAGGACAGTTGGACAGCAGGGAGCAGATGCCTGGTGAAGTGGACACACTTCTTCCTTCAAACTCCTTAATCATTCCTGGCACAGTCACTGCCTTGGGAGGAAGTGGTGATCCAGGTTTCCTTTGGACTTTGGACTTCCACATCCAGACTCTAGGTACCTTGTCTCCACGGGGGGCCTGAGAGGCTTCCGTGGAAACTAAAGTGTGGCCTTGAAAAAAATCTGAGCCATAGAGAAAGTTGGTCAGGAACCTGGAAAAGTGGCTAGCCATATATGTGTGATTTAAAAACAAAACAAAACAAAACAAAAAACCATCCCGCTCCATATTTGTGATTCTGACGGGGTCCATGACTGGTGTAGTTAAGGAGCCTGCTTAACTACAGGCTTCAGTAGAAGCCTGTTGAGTGATCTGCAGCACTTACAGATTTATTTACCTTCTCCACAGCCCCTCACCACAAACCCCACTTGACACAGAAAAACTGAGTCAGAGAGCTAATGCTACCAAAGGTCTCCCAAGGGCCAGCAGCTCCCCGACCGTGAAAGGTTCTCTGGCTGAACATCTTGGGCACAGGGTCGTTGTTCTCCCTCACAGAGGGGAAACTGAGGCATGGTCAGACCAGGAACACCTTGTCCACCCAGCACTGGCTGAGCAGGAATCTGAACCCCAGGGGAGGCTGCGAGCTGAAGACCACAGGAGAGGTGGCTGAGTCAGGGATGGAGGTCAGCAGGGGTTCCCTTAAGAGACAATAGTTGGAGGACTGTGGGTGCCTTAGAGGTTTTTTTTTTTTTTCCGCCGACTTGCCTCTGGTCCTAGGCCTCTAAATACCGTACACTTTGCAAACCAATATAGTACCAAGTGAAAAAGAAAAAAGAACCAACCTAAATTGGGAATCCAGCTGGTGTTCATGCCCAGGCCTTCCCTATCGACTCACTAACCATCTCAACAATCACAAGGGCCCCGAGCACACAGAGCACCCTCCACTGCTGGGTTCCGCTCTTGGCCCTGGGGAGGAGGACCGTCATGGGGTAGCCTCACCGTGTGCACCGATGGACGGGACCCAAGTTAGGGCTAATAAAGTTAATGGCGGGGTGATCTCTCACCCACTAGGCATAGTGGCTTCCTTCACCACCCGGTCCCGACCCGCCTTGGAAACGCTGGCTATTACTATTACCAACGGGTGAGGGCGACTGGGTTTTTGAGACCCGGGGCTCAAGGGCAAACGCGGGGCAGACGCAACCCCAGGGACCTGCCCGGGCTACCTTAGAGACCTGGCTCCACCCATGCCCACCGGGGTCTGACTGACTTCGGGAGGCCCCCGGTACTCACCCACACACAACCGCCAAGCCTCGGATCCCGATTCGGGCAGCTCTTTGCGGGCGGACAGGGGAGAGTTTCACCTGAGCGCCAGGGCTCCCTCCTCCTTGCCTCTCGTCCACCCGGCCTCGGCTCCGGCAGGCCGAGCTGTTCCGTGCTTGCGCCAAGTCCCCCCGCCCACCCCGTCCCGCCCCTTTAGGTCAGCGCCCGCAGCGCCGCGGCGGTCCGCTCGGCCTCTCCGTACCACACTGTCCCACCCGCAGCTAGAGTGAGCGCCCGCCGGCCGGCCTTGTGCAAGGAGCGCCTGCTCCGCCCCTGCCCCGGGGCTCCTGGCCCGGGGCTCCTGGCCCAACAGAGTTCACTGAAGAAATGAGGGAGGTGATGGCTCTTCGGGTCTTTTGCAGAGCATTCAGAGTCCAGAACCTGAAAGCCCGGTTTGCCCCCGGGGCATCCTAAAGGTTCTGGAAGTCGGACTCGAGGATTTTTTTTTTTTTTTTTTTTTTTTGAGACTAGGTCTCGCTATTTTTGCCTTTGGAACCACAGGCTCACGTTGCCTGGGGTACCACAGACTCAAGCAATCCCCAGCCTCAGCTTCCCAGGTAGCTGGGATTACAGGAGCGTGCCACCATACCCAGGTATATTTTTTTGGAACTAGGTCTCCCTACCTGCCCCCGGTGGGATGCGAACCGTGATCGCAGGCCCTGGCCGCGGCTTCCTAGGCTGCCGCTTACAGGCATGCGTCACCATGCCCAGCCCGGACTAGAGGATTCTTGAGGTTGGTTTTTAAACCCAAAAAGCCCAAGCTGCATCAGTTTCCAAAGGTTTCTAGTCTTGACATTTTGGGGTTACGAAGCTCTGGGTTGGGAGAGGTTCTACTCCCTTCTTTCCCGATCCCACTCTAGGGAAACCACAATGCCTGTTTCCTCCTCTGTCAGCCAACTAAGGCTCCAATGAAGGCTGGGCTATTTAGGAGAGGCCTCAGTTCGGGGCCAGCGATTTCTTCAAAGGTCCCAGCAGTTAGTGGGGCCCAGGTGGCAGCACCGTGGGTACACATCTGGCTGAGATCATGGCTAACTTTGGAGTCCATAGAGGCAGATTCTGCCTCTTGAGGCATCAGCTCCATGGCATCAGTCATGGCCTCATAAAAGGAGCCCAGCCCATCCACTCCACACCAGCACACGTTCTCACAGTGGTCCCGGAAATTGCAAAAGGAAGTGGGGGGGGACTGATCATAGGAAATCTGAGGTACCTAGAACCCTGCCCCCACCCCAAATGGCTCCAAAGGCTTCTAGGAAAGCAGGGGGTGAAATATAGAATTCTAGCATGATGTAGCACCTCCCTTCCTAGAGATAGTGGACCCAAAAAGCTCCAAAGGTGTTCAAACAAATTCTTGTTCACAGCAGCCCTATCTCCAAAAGGTGGAAACCACCCAAATGTCCATCAACAGGATGAATGAGCGCAGGATGCAGTTCATCCACACCGTGGGATATCACTCGATCATGAAAAGGAATGTAGCCCCAACATATGCCATAAAGTGGATGAACATGCGGAGTGAGAGACCACATAGGAAATGTCCAAAACAGACAGGTCCATGCAGAAGGCAGATGAGTGGCTGTCAGGGCTGGTAGCAGCTGCTCCTAGAGGTGGTTTTCTTATGGGATAATAGGAATTAAAGAGAAGTGGCAGCTGCAGATTATGATTTTGCTGCCAGTGAACTGTTCACTTTAAGTGGCTAGTTTTATTTGAATTGTATGTAAATTCTAGGTCACTCACCAACTGTAAAGTTTCTTAATGTGCAAAGCCTTGGCATGGAGACATAGGCATTTGACTCTGGTTCCCATATGGGGCACTTGAGCTCAGGGAACCACATGGTCAAACAGAACAAGGGTGGGTCTCTGAACTCGTACCTGGGGAACAAATATCACCAAGAAAGGAGGCCCATTTCACCAGTTCCAAAGTCCTAGCATGTCTACAGCCATACCACCCTGAATGCGCCCAATATCATCCAAGTCCCAGCATGAACTTCCCGGCAGGAAGTTACTTACACCGGAACCCCACAGCCTGAAGTGCCCTAATTGGTTCATCCACTGCTGTAATGGCTCTTTCTGCAGGTGATATGGGGTGTGTGCTTGTGGACTTTAAGCTGAGGCTGTCCCCTGAGCCTCTCCAAAGGAAAGAACTTCCCCTCCAACCCCCACACGCACTCTACAGACAAGGAAACTAAAGCTTGGCCAGATCCCTTCTCTTTCTGTTTTTTTTTTGTTGTTGTTGGTTTTTTCTTTTTGAGACTGGGTCTCGCTATTTTTGCCCATGGAACCGCAGGCTCAGGCTCTCGTTACCTGGGGTACCACGGACTCAAGCAATCCCCAGCCTCAGCTTCCCAGGTAGCTGGGATTACAGGCGCGCGCCACTGCGTCCGGCTATTTTTTTTTGGAACTAGGTCTCGCTACGGGCCCCAGGCAGGACTCGAACCGCGATCCCTAGCCCCGGCCGCTTCATAAGCTGAAGTTTACAGGC